>JABUQX010133731.1:0-5000 GCA_015478945.1 Trachelipus rathkii
TATTATACTTGTTTCAATTTGGGATGATGTTGCCGTTTCGCATTTATCGTAAACGCTTCGCATTTTTCGTGCATAACTAGTTACCCCATACTGTCTTTTTGCTGACTTCAACCTCTGCTTTATATTTGCCTTAAACAACCGGCAGGGCGCTAGCGTTGGAATTTGTTTATTCAATAGTTTCACAACTATTAAATGACCAGGAAAAGGCTAATATACCATGGAGTATTTGATAGGCATCACTCCAGCTCAAAACGTTTTGCTGCTAAGGAAAAACCAGTGCCAAAGAAAAGATTTTTATTTTTGTAAAGAAACTTTTGTGAGGGACATAGGTACTAATTAAGATTAAGTGGTACCAAGCCCCAAGACTTATCCACACATTTTCCATAAGAAAGTGCTGTACTATGCAACTAGAAAGGAACCTTATGTAATACAAGTACCAGATAGCATGATCTACTCAGTAATTGATCAGTGCCATTCTTCACTTGGAAGTGGGCATGGAGGACAGCAAAGGACTGAAAAACGAGTTAGAGAAAGATACGTTTTTCCTCATTTTAAGTAAGTTAGTAAAGGAGTACTGTTCTCAGTGCGTGTCTTGTGCTAAGGTTAAAGGTCCTAGACCTCCAAAAGCTGAAATCAACAGATGGCCTCTTCCTTATACTCCGTTTTCTAGAGTACACGTGGATAGCATAGGAAAACTTCCCACATGTTCAATTTCAGGAGCCAAACACATTCTCGTCTTCAGAGATGTTTTGACTAGATACTGCGAATTAGTCGCCTGTAAGTCAAGAACAAGCCAAGAATTTGCTCAAGCTTTACAAGAAAGAATAATATGCCCGGCATTTCAGGCCAAATTTGTAGGATAATGCCCAGAATTGTGGCGGCTGCCTTCAAAAAGAGGCTATGCACAAGGCTTGGAGGATAAAAAAGGTTAATATTCTGCCCTATAAACCAAGTCAAAATGGTGTAGTTGAAAGATTGAATGCAGATATTGAAAATTTCCTCCGTCATTTTGTAAAGGACAATCATAGAGATTGGTCAAAATACTTATCTTTTGCTCAAATAGCAATTAATACATCGTATAATAGATCAATTGGATCATCTCCACATTTTGTCCTGCATGGATATATAAAGAGACTTCCCTACGAGATGCCTGATTATGTCTCTCCATTTACAAATAAATCAGAAAATAAAAATTCATATCAGATGAGGTAGATGTCGTAGTGGAAAGAATGGAAGCAATAAGAGACTTAGCAAGAGAAAGTCTAGAAAAGGAAACAATTAAAGCTATGGAACAGCAACACAAACATGCCACACAAAGAGAATTGAAAGTGGGTGATTATGTTTTTGTGAATGCTGTAAAGAAACCAGAACAAAGTTCTAAATTGAACAAAAGATTTGAAGGACCTTTTATTGTGAATCAAATAAAAGAGCCAAATAAGCTTATGCTTTCGTGTTTAAATTCAACAAAATTATTTCCGGTTCACCGGGATAATGTAAAGATAATTCCAGTAGAAAAGATTACAGAATCTCATTTTTCATTTGATAATGATGAGATTTGGAATCCAGATGCAATTCAAGAAACATTGGATTCCCCAAAAGATACAACAGAAAAAACAAGTAAGGAACCTGAAGAAGTAGATCGACAGATAGATGATCAAGAATCTCCAACCACTTCTTCGTGGATTCCCCCTAATTTTTATGATGAACAAAATGTTATACCAGCAGAGGATTCAACACCAGAACAACAGAATCCTGTAGTAGAAACACAAACTTCTTGTAATCAAATAATACCTGATACTCCTCAAGGAAGTAGATTGATTAATTCTACTCCACAAACAAGAACTCAAGTAGGAGGATATAGACCGTCTCTATCACCAATCAGACAAGAGGATTCATATATTTCAGATAGTTCTGAACAGGAGGAACAGCCTGTCATTGCAGAAGTACAAGAGAACGCCACTTGCAGATGGAACTGTAGGGGATAATGTGCCAAGTTCTGAAGCACTTCCCAAAGATGATGAGGTAACACCTCCAGAAGAAATTATGGATATATCAGCGTCTGAAGGCCCAAGAGATGATAGAAAAGAAGATCCGTCGTATAGACCTCACCAGCAATTCAGAGGTCCGAGGGATGTGGAACCAAGGGTTACAAGAAGCCAAACAAGGCAAAGAGAGCAAGAATCTCCTCCACCTCTACCACCAAGATCACCAAGAACTGATAAAACAACAAAAGAGTCGTCTGAACCAGTGTTGAAGAGACCTCCAGTTGTTTTGCCATTAGAGATGACTAGAAGAGGAAATACGCTCCACTACTTGCCTCCTAAGAGTTAAAATCTCTTAGAATTGTAAAAAATCTTTTTGTAAATAAATATTTTATTGTATTTTATTTGTGTTCATAACCTTTAGGTTTAAGTTTGTATTATGTCATATCACACAAAATACACAATTTTACACTTTTCTATTCATCATCATTTAGTATAAGTATATATATTTTTATTATGTCCGTTACGAATTCGGAAAATTTTTTTTTGCCCCCAGGGTCAGTCTTTTGAAACTAAAAAAAACCCATAAAAAAAAAATAGAAAAATTTTTATTTTAAGAAACGTTTATATACTTTTATTTTTATTAGTAACATGTTTTTATTATTATTTTTTATTTTAAAAAGAAAAACAAAATAAATTTAAAAAAATTTTCGTTTAATATTAATTTTGAAACAGATATGTTAACTGATACTCAGAGCAAGGAATGTATAAATTAGTATCATTAAGCTATTTTAATTCAGAATTAGCCTTATGCTAGAATTAACTTTGATTAATATTAATTAGCCTGATCAGCTTTTATTAATATTAATTAGTATAATCTTTTAATTTTTAATTTTTAATCTCATGATAATCAGAATGCTACAATTTTAAGTTTCGCTTAAAGCTTCTTTAATTTTAATTTTCATTTTAATTATAATCAGAATGTTGAAGATTACTTATCTTTAGTTTTATTATCCAAGATCCAATAAACTTAATTTCATTTTATGAAATTCATTTTATTTTAATTATTTGATTTCATTAATTAAATTTATTATCAGAAACATATCAAACTTGATTCCAATTTTAAATTTTAAAATTAACGTAACTCTAGTATAATCACAGGTAACTTTAAAAAGAATTTAATACATTTAATTAATTATTTTAATTTTACTTTAATAAAACGGCGACCTCATTTATTAAATCGAAGTAATAATCATTTCAGGTTGAAATGAAAATGTTACATCCAGTTTTTGCGTTACTTCTTTTACCTGCAGTCTTATCCATCTCCACTAATATTAATGAAGAGACAAGAGTACTGCCAGGTATCATTTTGTATCACTCCGGTGAAGTAAATTTCATTGAAGGATATCTTGACTTGATTGTATCTTTAGAATGCCCATCAGAAATTAAAACTACTATTTATAGAACCACTAAAATGATAGATACTTTAAAAGATAAATTTTTGCCTGCGTTCAATGATAATTTTATTAATATTTCCATAAACCAAAGAGCGCACAAATGGGAATTTCAACTCATAAAAATTAGAACTAAAGTAATATCCCTTAAATTAATTGAACTTAAAAGCTTACCATGGATTCACTCCCAAGCTAGATACAAAAGAGCTGCTTTCGAATTGGGAGGAGATATTCTTAATATTTTATTTGGTACCGCTACTGATAAACAAATTAAATTTTTGAGAAAAAAGATAAATATATTAGGTAACTTTGCGAGTACTTCAAATTTATTAGTTAATGAACTTAAAGAACAATTAAAGTCAAATACCCGAACACTATCAGAATTTCAAATTAACCTACAAAAATTAATTGAATTTCAAAACAGATCACTTGCAACCCACAACATACTTAACCAGTTGGGAAGCATAAAATCATTACTTACACTAGTTGAACATTCAGTTAACAGTATTACAATGATACATCAATTAGTTATCACCTCATTACAATTAGCTAAAAACAAGATAACTAATGATCAACTTTATTCACCCATCTTTTTGTTACCATATATACTAGAAATGACACAAGCTACTAAATTACATCCTATTATACCATTAGAAGCGACAACATACCATTCATTTTTGACATACTCATGGACTATAAAATCAACCACTAATCCATTTGAATTAATTACACTAATTCCATTCATTTCAAATGAGAAATTTATTTCATACAAGTTAATTCCATTCCCAACATTCATTCCATTTAATGAAACGTCCGTTCGAATAATGTATAATACACCTAATAATTACCTTTTCGTTAATTATGGTCAGCGAAAATATACTTATTTACGAAATTCGGTCTGTCGTAACATAGGGAAAACAGCAGTATGTCCTCAATCACAACCTTTTACATCCATTGATGACAAAACATGCTTGCTATCGCTTTTGCTTAACTATACTACTAATTTCTCATCATGTCCTATAACTATCTTTAAATCTAAAGAACCCTTCACAGTAACCCTAGGACATTTCACTATTATATCTTTTGCAGAAAAAAATCAGAGCTTCCATTTCCTGCGAAAGACCCCATTCTGTACAGCATATAAATAATTTTATTTTCAATATTCCTCATGGTTGTACTTTTACCTCTGCTAATTATCAATTTAAAAATCCCATTCATTTAGAAAAGAATATTTCATTAACTTCATTAATTGCTCAATCCGATAAAGTTTTGTTTAATTTTTTAACTCATGTTGCTTTGCCAAATATCTCTGCAGCAATATTTCCAAAATTTCAAATAATGAAAGAAGTTCAGTGGAATAAGAGACTGGACAGTATTAATAATACCATCCACCCATTAACTCCTTACCTTTCTCAAGTTAAGTTAATCCCATATATTGGTGGAGGAACAACTAGTGTTATTTTATTCATTTTCATCATAGTGATTATTTATTTGACCTGGTCTTATAGAAAAGCATTGTGTAGAAAATGTTTGAAAGAATTAAATCAAGAACCCCAAGATATTC
>JABUQX010133731.1:12500-22500 GCA_015478945.1 Trachelipus rathkii
CAAACACACACACACACATTGTCTTCCATGGGTCAATTTTGACCCACAGTAATTTATTGTCCTTCTTAGCCTTTTTTGATGTCTTAACCTTGGTGTTTGACCATGATATTTCGGTCACATCTATACACGCGCGACACCACCACACACACACACACACACACACCACACACACACACCCACTTATACGCCATTCACTGCCAGCGCCTCCTCCTGAATGCATACATTTACACTTACTCTTTTGCCACAAACACGGCCAATCCTTTGGTCTTCCATGGGTCAATTTTGAGTTTTTTGTCCTTCCTTTAGGGACTTAGCCCGTTTTTGATGTCTTTACCTTGTTTGACCATGATATTTCGCCTTGGCTGTTTCATATGCCGCTGGATCAAATTTTGACCCACACTGGCATGATGGCTTTGTGGTTCCCCCATATCACCAGCAGGAGTATCAGTGATGTTCTGTTAGTGTTCTATGAGTGTTAAGATGAGTGCCAGGTGAGGTGCCAGGTGAAGTGCCAAGTCGAGGTGCCAATGAGTGCCAAGGAGTGCCAGAGTGAGTGCCCGGTGCCGGAGTGCCCAAGTAGTGCCAATGGTGCCAAGTGAGTGTACATAGTGAAATTGGGTGCCACATAGTTGCCAACTGGTGCATACTTTTTCAGCCTTTTCTAGCCTCCTAGCCCCGAATGCCTAATATGGGTGTCTGCCCCTAGGTAATAAGGTATGAGGATTCGAATGGTGTATATTACAATCTGCTAAGAATGCTTCCTACTACGAGTTAGTATTTTTATAACACTTATAGCGCAATAGAATATATATCTAAAGAATTTTTGAGTTGAGACAGTGGTCGCAAACGTTTCGAAGTCCAGTCGTCCACCAGAATCAGCCCATCCGCCGAAACCGCCGCCGCGTGCTCGCGGAAGCGTGTCATTTTATACCGCGCGCTCGCAGGCGCCATATTTCCGCATGTACCGTCTGCCGCGATGCGTCCGCAGACGCAAAAATTCCCGCATGAACGAAAATATGATATCAATCTTAAGCCATTACTAAAGAATTTCGTTTTCAAATATGGGTCATTCATTTTTACTACAATTAATATTATTAAAAACATATACTTTACATACCTTAAAGCAGTAAACAGTAAAACAATAGAGGTGTTATTACCTATCACCTAGGGGATTTACTGCTTTACTGCTCTACTGCTTTAACTCATGTTTTACTCCTTTAACTTCTGCTCTACTGCTTTAACTCATGTTTTACTGCTTTAACTCAATGTTTACTGCTTTAACTCATATATTTATTAACATTACATACCTTAAAGCAGTAAATCAGTAAATCAATAGAGGTGTTACCTAACACCTAGGGGATTAGTATGCTTTTGTTTTACTGCTTTACTGCTTTTGTTTTCCTGCTTTACTGCTTTAACTCTCTGCTTTACTGTTTTAACTCTCTGCTTTACTGTTTTAACTCTCTGCTTTACTGCTTTAACTCATATATTTATTAACATTATGTTTTCTTTTATATTTTTGTTTTATTACTTTTTATTTATTATTTCTATTTTATTTTTGTTTTAATACTTTTTTATTTTTAATTTGTAATGTAAGAACAAAAACCTGTGAAATAAATTAAATTTTATTTTTAACAAAATTGAACTTTCTTAATCTAATGCAATATAATCTAATCTACCCCATAATCTAACCTATGTGAACCATTTATAACATAATTGCAAACTACATAATCGTTAACATATAAATTTTTAGTATCAAATATATTTACAAGTTTTATTAAAACCACACATATTTTTTAAAAAACACATAATGAAATAAATACAATAGACTCCACATAAATTAGAATATAAGGGTTGAACAGGGTAAGACATAGTTTTTACACAGCTTACATTATTATATTTTAAAAATAAGGTAATATAATGATTATTCAATATAAATTTTAAGTTCAAAGAATCAATTATGTGAACAGTATCGTTTTTTGCTCTATAAACGGAAATCCAATGTCCTGTTGAGGTGATGTGACGAGGCAATGTATTGAATATGAAGCAGGTGTCCTTCTCCAACTTTACAGAGTTTATTTCGTTAATAGCAAACACACCTAAAAAGCGAGGTTCATTTTTAAACACCGATCTTTATTCATCTTTAATAATTCAAAAGTACGTTGCGTACTCTGTCAATTTCAATGAGTTGAGGATGCTCAAGATAGACCACTACAGTGATGGGTGATTGTAGAATCGTTCCAAAAGAGAGACTTAGTCCTAAGGTTCCCTTTCTCAAAATGTTTAAATGATAGGCGTTACAAGCTGAAAGGTCTGCAGTAAGATCATACGCATATAAATTACTATTCTTTGCGTATTCTTCAAGATTTAAACCTGTCCCGCTATCATTACATGATACAGTATTGGCTATTAAGTCGTAAAAAGGCCGCGTGCAGAGAGATAGGTCTCCGTTGTATAACATTTCATAATCACGTCCGTGAGGTAGTCCATTCACATGTAAACTGATGCCCCTAAGGCCGAAAGGTGTGAATTTATAGGGTGACTTTTTATAATTCCCGGAGTAGGCTTCATGTCTTTCTGTGGTAAATTTCCGTTCACAATGTTAGGGATATTGATACTCGATAATCCTTGAGTAAAATTAAATATCTTGGTTTCAACTCTCTTAATAGGATACTTTGCTGTAGTATTCAAAAGCGAATTTTCAATTTCCAAATGTCGCTGTGGTGATAATTTCACTTTTCTAACATAGAGATAAGCCTCCAGCAGTTTGAAAACAGGTTCAGGACATACAGCTGTAGCAGTAGGCTTACTTTTTATTTTAAGAGCAAATTTAGGATTTGATCGTGATAAAATGATTCTAGTATCTACAGATGAGTAGAGATAGTCTTTCTTGAGAAAGATATCCTTGACAATCTATTACGTAAATTCTCATAAGTATTGTATTTATATTGACAGAGGCAGCTTTATCTATCTGTGCAGCTTCATCTTTGAAACTGTAAAAAACCACTTGATTTGAGATGGGGTGGGTGATATCTGAATAATTCGCTCAATGTTCTGCTCTGCGGCTCCTATAAGGATGAGTAGCTGATGCACCTAGTAGAAGTTCCGTTAAGATAGACTTCAAACTTTGGTGACGCGTATCATACCGAGAATTTCAGATTCTGTATATACTATATGGTCATCACCCGTAGGAAGATCTGTACCATCAGGCTTTGTCAATTTCGTTTTAAAATATAGAAACACATTAGGGATCTAAGTACTGATCAGAAGTGCCTGGAATATTGAACTCTAGAGGAACATCTGTATTGGTAATTGAATGCAGAGGATTAATACTGATAAAGTTGGACTCGCTAACGCTAATCTGTGTAGGGTTCATGGAGAAGAGATCCAATTCACTCTTACAACAATCAGGACTAGAAGGATGAAGGAAATGCATCTTGCATGTACGAGCTGGTCGTATAATGAACATTTTCATGAAAAGCCTTACTTATACACAGCTCGTATAAAGTTATCAGTTATTAATTAAATAGCAAATACATCAATACATTTTTCCTTTAGAGGTCTTTTTGCTTTAAACTTTTTCTTTCCTGTAATTTTCTTGAGTCCTTTGCCTTGACCCGTCATCTTACGCCTAATTTTGCGCTTGACGTCATCCAACATCTCATCTGAAACATCAGCAATACGTCTTTTTAATGCTGTACGAGGATTATTTCCTGCAGCAATATCTTGAATAGTATGCAAGCCTGTTCTTATAGCTTTTTTACCTATATATTCTCCACCTCTCCTGAGTAGAGGCCTTGCACTTCTCCATAGCTTGGCGAAAAATCCACCAAGACCATACCCCCTCTGCATTTTTGATCCTCTGAACACCCTTTCATCGTCCATTATTACAGGAGTGTCTTTCTTATACTATCTTTACACTGTGAGAGTATGTTAATGAATGAAAAAATATATCTGACTACACCTCTTATATATATATTCCATTTATGCTGTAATTACTGCATCTGTTTCTTTCTAATATGAACTTTGCATAACAATGCTCCATCTGTAAAGGGGAAGGGAATTCCTTCTACATCTTTTATATGCACGCGTACAGAGTCAAAATTTGATCTATTCAGAGGAAGATAATGAACATTAGGGAATGTTATAACTTTACTCTCTTTGGGAAAATATACTACTCTTAATAAAGGAGCTTTAGTATTACCTACATATTGATGATCAATTATATTTGTATATACATAAGCCATACCAGGATGGCTGAGCATCTCGGATGGTGTACATGTATAATGCAGTACTCGGTCTGCGTCATCTTTTTGTTCATGCCATGTCAAGGGTTTATTCTCCACAGATAGTATAACTCTCTTCAACATAGTAGGGATATCATGAAGTATATCCAGCTCAGCATCACGTTTTACGAATATGTTTTCGCTGCCACTGTGACCGCTCGAGAAAAAACGTATCACGGTCACTAGGTTTTACACTTACGCGATCTTAAAGATATTATTGCTGTCTTCATAGATTTGCGCATTTCAGTTTTTGTATCAAATCCTTACACATAATACTCATATCAAAGAGGTCGTTTAAATGACTGAAAATAGCAGGCACCGATTTAAAATAAGCTCGTCGCAGAGCAAATTCTTCAAAGAAGTATTCTCTTGTAGCAAATGTTGTCGTATTCACCTTTTTCGCAATTGTAGTCCTTTTCAGATTCCGAGTATCTTCCACTTGTAATATAGTTTCAACACATTCTACACTTCTGTACACCACCATCCAGAATAGATTGTGAGGTAAATTTTCTATGTCCGTATTTAATATCATTTCACATAATCCTACTTCATATGCCTCTCTTTCAAGTTGTATAGGGTTCATTAACACAGTTGTAAAATCCGAGAGTTTATTATCAGGATGTAAATCCAAAGACGCTGAAGAAGGCAGAGTTAAATAGAAGTGGTCTACACTCTCCATGATTATAATGACAACTGATTAATGATTCTTAACTTCACTTGCATTATAAGTATTAAACTTGAGATATCCCTCCATTTCTGCAGAATGATTTGACACCCTTTACCTCTCGTAGCCTAATATTTTTCAATTTTATTCATAGGGTTTACAGGGTTGAACCCTTACTTTTGTATTTCTTGTTTATCGGATTTATAACTTGTTTTGCACCATCAAATCCTCAAGATAATGTAACTATCGTCAGGATATCGGATATTGCTTTAAGCCTCCGTAGTCCCATCCAGCCATATCTTTCTGAATCTTGCTTCAGTCAGAGATACTCTTACATAGTCATTCACCTTTATTCTGAATTTTCTTTTATTTGTTTCTTTTTCACACAGATGTATGTTTCTACAGCCTCTAGTTTTGACCTTGCTAATGGGTTGTCTTTATAGTTCTATGGTAAGATCTGTTATAAGAATAAGCTAGATCGTTCCAGTATATCAATATATTTAAAGGTGTTCATCTTAGTAAAATACCTATGCATACGCTCTTTAATAGTACCTTTGTACTCTCAGCTATAGCCACTTTGTTTGGAAATGTGTATAGCTTATACCATACTCCCAGAGCATCTCCTGAAACTCTCGTCCCTTGAACTCCATTCCTGAATCTGTCCAAAATGATTTAGGTGTTCTCTGCTCGTCCTTTATAATTTCAAGTACAGCATCGGCAACTGTAGCTGATCTTTTATCTTTTATTGGCTTCAGCCACAAGTATCTAGAGTATACGTCAATTGTAAAAAGTATGTATTGAAATCCTTCATTATAAGAACTATATTTAATCATTTCCGATAAATCTAACTGCCATATGCTATCGAGCTGCGGAGATATGGTTTTCCGTGTAGAAATTTTTTTCTTACAGGTTTATGTAGAGTAAATGCCTCTTCACCCTCCAAATATGCTTTTAACTCTTTTTTTCTCAATATTAGGATACCTTAAAGCAAACCTAGTGAAACCCCCAAAACTATTTGGTTCCCTCAGATTGAAGTAATACTTATCAACTACTTCCTTTGCCTCCATGTTGGCTACTGACCCCATGTAAACGCTATATATATATATATATATATATATATATATATATATATATATATATATATATATATATATATATATATATATATATATATATATATATATAAAAATATATTATAAAATTACTTATTAATATTAACCCTACTCTCGCGTTTCCTTTTTTTATTTTTCTGGTAATAAAATATTTTGTCTTGTTTTCATTTTTTATCCTTCAGGTAATAAAATATTTTTTTATACATAATTACGATTTAATCCACCTATGTTTATTATAAGGTGCTTTTCTTAGTCTGGTAACACGTTTAAATTTATCTGAAGCGTAAGAAGTGCCTGAGGGACTTGAATCAGGTCTTGGCGTAATGGGGATATTATCTAAGTCTGCTAACCGCGTTGTATTTAAGATTAAACTTCTGGGAAAATAGTCTGAAGTTCTTGTTTGATATCATTCCATCCTTTTACAGGGCCTTTCTTCCAGTTACGTGAGAGATCAGCTATCAAATCCACAATATTTGATCCTTTAACTATTTCATCATCAATTACAATCTGCCCTGCTTCATTCAAAGTTAATTGGTCTTTTAAAATATTATATAAAGCTATTCCTGATTTACGCACTCTATTAGGTAAGCTCTCCTCTAGGATATTTTTAAATTTATCTTCATTTTTCACTTCAAGTTTTACTTCATTAGGTATATCTACATCATCGGTTAACGGGATACGTGGGGATGGATGTAGGTGCAAGTCTTTAAGATCTATCAATTTTTGTATGGCCGCCTGATATAAGATGCGTTTCTCATGGATGTTAATGTCTGAATTTAATATCCTGTACACTTCTTTCTCATATTTGGTTATCTGTTCAACTTTAGGATCATATAAGCTAGGAGGTAGAGGCTGCTGGAAAGATAATGAGTCGTTCACAATATAAGGATTCTGTTGGTGCAACTGTTGCTGTTGATGTGAAAGAGGTTGTAATGTCAATGCATTGGGCTGTAATATCTGCGTGTATTGGGGTTGTGAATGATGAAACTGTGATTGTGGATTTTGCGCAGTGTGCGGCAATAACTGGCCATATTGAGGTTGTGAATGATGAATCTGAGGAACTGAATTCTGTACAGATGCTGTATTATTATACTTCATTTTCTCATACTCATTATATGGAAGTACAGCAACCTTCTTCATTATGGGGATAACCACTTAGTTATCAGGGGAGCTATAACGGAGAAGAGTAATGGCAGGAATACTCCTCCTCCTCTCTGTAGTAACTTCTTTTTATTTTTCAAATTTTTAATGTTGAGGGAGAGTTTTTTAATGATGTTTCTATAACGACGTAACTTTACCTTCTGAGGTCTGTTTAAAGGAACATTTCCATTTAAGCAGACTTCACATACACACTGGATGAATTTCTCATCCTCACTAATTAGTTTACGTTTTTCAGATGGTTTCAACTTTTTAAATTTTTTTATAAGAGGTAAATACTTTGCAACTAGAGCACTCATTATTCAGGTATGTATACAGTTTCTGCGGCAATAACTGGCCATATTGAGGTTGTGAATGATGAATCTGAGGACCTGAATTCTGTACAGTTGCTGTATTATTATACTTCATTTTCTCATACTCATTATATGGAAGTACAGCAACCTTCTTCATTATGGGGATAACCACTTAGTTATCAGGGGAGCTATAACGGAGAAGAGTAATGGCAGGAATACTCCTCCTCCTCTCTGTAGTAACTTCTTTTTATTTTTCAAATTTTTAATGTTGAGGGAGAGTTTTTTAATGATGTTTCTATAACGACGTAGCTTTACCTTCTGAGGCCTGTTTAAAGGAACATTTCCTTTTATAAGATTTAAACAGACTTCACATACACACTGGATGAATTTCTCATCCTCACTAATTAGTTTACGTTTTTCAGATGGTTTCAACTTTTTAAATTTTTTTATAAGAGGTAAATACTTTGCAACTAGAGCACTCATTATTCAAGTGTATACAGTTTCTCATGGGGCAGAATGTTGGAGCAGCACTCTGTACGTGTTTTTGGGGTGAAGTTCACACATCAAATAACCGTGGGGATCCAGTACCTCTTTATATACTTTTAAGAACTCTTTCCTTTGAAGAGGAAACATTTGAGTTGCCAACACATTAATTTGACTCATGTCTCTTCTCTGGCCAAACAACAGTAAATACTGTGTGTTTAAAGAAACACTTCGCATATGCCTGCTTTGATGAAAAATATTCTGCGTTATGAAAAACACAGAGATATTTAGATGGTGAGAATAAACTGTGAATGCTTCTGCTATTTCCAAATTCAATTTGTGCATTAAATCATCTAATACAATAATTTTGTGGCCTTGTATATTGTCCAACGACCTAATATCGTATATGCCATCATGAAATTGAATCACATCTTTATATTCTTTAAATTTTTCCTGATAAACATTATAACACCATATTATTTTACAGGGTTTCTTCAAAAATCTCCATTTCCTTTAAAATATTTAATAATGAAGGTTTACCACAACCTGTGGACCATACAAGACATGTAGCCGGACTTCGGAACGTAAATTTCTCCACATCCATACTCGTCAAGTAGATAATGAATAATGAGTTTAATTAAAGCAGTAAAGCAGTAAATCAAAACCTTACTAACCCCTTGTTGCTAAGCACTGACTGTTTTTTACTGTTTTTACTGTTTTAAGGGATGTAAAGTATATGTTTTAATAAAATTTCGTACAATTTAATTAAAATAAAATGTTATAACAGAAACTCTGTGTTTTTATTCTTACATTACAAATTAAAAATAAAAAAAGTATTAAAACAAAAATAAAAATAGAAATAATAAATAAAAAGTAATAAAACAAAAATATAAAAGAAAACATAATGTTAATAAATATGAGTTAAAGCAGTAAAGCAGAAAGTTAAAGCAGTAGCAGAAAGTTAAAGCAGTAAAGCAGAAAGTTAAAGCAGTAAAACAATGAGTTAAAAGCAGTAAAGCAGTAAAACAAAAGCATACTAATCCCCTTAGGTAACACCTCTATTGATTTACTGATTTACTGCTTTAAGGTATGTAATGTTAATAAATATATGAGTTAAAGCAGTAAAACATGTGAGTTAAAGCAGTAAAACATGAGTTAAAGCAGTAAAACAGAAATGTGAGTTAAAGCAGTAAAACATGAGTTAAAAACGGTAAAGCAGAAAGTTAAAGCAGTAAAGCGGAAAACAAGGCATACTAATCCCTAGGTGTTGGAAGTATGCTTACCTCTATTGTTTTACTGATTTACTGCTTTAAGGTATGTAAAGTATATGTTTTTAATAAAATTTCAGTTTCAAAAACATGAATGACTCATAGTATATTTGAAACGAAATTCTTTGAATAGTTTACATTGATATAATATTTTTCGTTCACGCGGGAATTTTGCGTCTGCGGACGCACGCGGCGGCGGTTACGCGGAAATATTGCGCCTGCGGGCGCACGCGGCGGGCGGGAACGCGGGCGCACGCGGCGGCGGTTTCGCGGATGGGCTGACCTGCGGACGCGGACTCGGACTCGGAAACGTTTGCGATCACTGTCTCAACTGTGTAACTCTTTAGATATATATTCTGTCATGCTATAAGTGTTATAAAAATACTAACTCATAGTAGGAAGCATTCTAGCAGATTGTAATATACACCAATCGATTCCTCATACCTTATTACCTAGGGGTAGACACCCATATTAGGGCTATTCTAGGCTCAGGGGAGGCTAGAAAAAGGGAAACGAAAAGTGGCACTCAGTTCTTTATATGTGGCACTCGCTTGGCTTTGGCACTCTTGGCACTCACATTGGCACTCACTTGGCACTCATTGGCACTCATTGGCACTCACTTGGCACTCACCTGGCACTCACCTGGCACTCACCTGGCACTCATAGAACACTAATAGAACATCACTAGATACTCCTTACGGTGATTGGAGACCACCAAAGCTGTACCATCAATATA
>JABUQX010133731.1:27500-32500 GCA_015478945.1 Trachelipus rathkii
ATGATGGAGAATGGAGATGAGTGGAGGGTGCCCTACCTATTATATGCAGATGATTTGGTTCTGTGTGGCGAATCTGAAGAGAGTTTGAGAGGATAGGTAGAGAGATTTGGCAGGGTATGTAAAAGGAGGGGTTTGAAAGTAAACGTAGATAAGAGTAAGGTTATGGTTGTGAGTGAGGACAGTCCTCAGTGTGAAGTTATGTTAGATGGTGAGCAGCTGGAACAAGTGTCTGAGTTTAAATATTTAGGATATATGTTGGATGAAAGGGAACGGATGATGCAGAGTGTAGTAGGAAAGTTGTGAATGGCAGGAAGGTTGCTGGTGCAATTAAATCGTTGGTGAATGCAAGGGACTAAGTCTTGAGTGCGCTAGGGTCTTACATGAGGGTATGTTGTTACCTGTGTTATTGTATGGTAGTGAGACTATGGTCTGGAATAAGAAGTATAGATCTAAAGTTCAATGTGTTCAGATGGACAATCTTAGGGGCATGCTAGGTGTGAGAAGAATTGATAAAATGAGGAATGAACGTATTAGAGAGTTGTGTGGTGTGAAGAAAGGGGTAAATGAGAGAATAAATGAAAGTATGTTGAGATGGTTTGGTCATGTGGAAAGGATGAATGATAGTCGGTTGGTTAAGCGGATGTATAGCGGTGAGTGTGTTGGGAACCGACCGGCTGGGAGACCGAAGAAAAAGTGGATTGAGTCGGTGAACGAATGTCTGAAGGAGAGAAATGTGAGTTTGGCAGAGGCGATAAGGCGTATGATAGGAGGAGAGAATGTGGCGGGGTTTATTAAATAGTTGTACTATTAAGGGATGGACCACCTTCAATAATGGATTATAGATGAGGGGTCGTCAAGTTATATAAACCTAGAGTTAGTTCTGTCTGTGACAGAAGTTTCTTCTAGTCTAATAGGTGCAGAGAGGGCGATAGGCTGGGCTCTTTCAGACATTTTACCTATATATTAGCTATAACTGCTCACGATGGAATCGATAGCGCACCTTACTCCCAATCTTGGAAAAAAAGATAGAAAAAGAAAAAAAAAATATATATATATATATATATATATATATATATATATATATATATATATATATATATATATATACTATATATATATATATATATATATATATTACTATATATATATAGAAACATTTTCTAAAGAATTCAAAGAGAAAGAGATTGGAGATAGGAGGAAGATTATGCTGGTCCCACTCTTAGAGTGAATAATAATGATAATAATAACGATAATGATAATAATAATAATAATAATAATAATAATAATAATATCATAAGAATAATAATAAAAATTATATATATTATTCCTAATAATAATAAAAATATCTCATAATGTTACTGCTACTTCTATTACGTTATTACTACCTTTACTTCTATTATACTCACTACTTCTACTACTACTACTACTACTACTAATAATAATAATAATAATAATAATAATAATAATAATAATAATAATAATAATAATAATAATAATAATAATAATAATAATAATAATAATAATAATAATTTATTGTAATTTAAGAGAAATTCATTGTCGAACTGCCAAACTAGAATGAATAAAAAACAATTTGGAAAGAAATTTTTTAACTTTGAAAACAAAAAAAGAAACAAAGAAAAAAATGTATTTTAATTTCAAAGTA
This sequence comes from Trachelipus rathkii, assembly GCA_015478945.1. Taxonomy (NCBI): domain Eukaryota; kingdom Metazoa; phylum Arthropoda; class Malacostraca; order Isopoda; family Trachelipodidae; genus Trachelipus; species Trachelipus rathkii. Next base: position 29,164 of record JABUQX010133731.1, read on the forward strand.
AGACCATAAATTGCCATTTGCTTTAATTTTTTCACTCTCAATCCCCTTGTACATCTTTATTTTCTCTTTCTATATATTTTTACACTCTCTTTTTCTTTCTTTTTCTCTTTTTTTCAATCTCTTTCTCTCTTTCTTTAGTATATTGCTATTTCTCTTTCTTTTTCTATTTCTCTCTTTTTTTGCCTCTCTTTTTTTTATATTTTCCTTCCTTTCTTTATATCACTTCTTTTCTTTTCGAGACCTTAGCATAAATTTAGCAGCAGAGCAAATGCCGAAAATTTCTTTCTTTTTGTAAAGAAAGAGATTTGTTCCTCTGTTTGTGACATTCCTTTTTCAGACTTTTTAAAAGTATAAATTCGTCATAGGATTTCAGGCAATATCAGAACCGACTCATACTCTATTACCCCCTTTCTGAAATTAAAATGGTTTAAACATCCCGGTTTAAAAAAAAAAAAAAATAAAACCAAAAACAACTGTAGCAATAATAATAATAATAATAATAATAATAATAATAATAATAATAATAATAATAATAATAATAATAATAATAATAATAATAATAATAATAATAATAATAATAATGTAATAATAATAATAATAATAATAATAATATTTTATTATTATTATTAGTAATAATATTAATAAATAATAATATATCATCATCAATATTAATGTAATATTAATATACATCATAATAATATATTAATATATATATATATTATATGTATTTTATAAGAACATTAAAAATATATTATTTGGCTTTTAGTTATTGTAAACAAAGTCGCCAGACAATCAGTGAGGTCTGCCTTACTCGTGTTGTAAATCTAAACCACAAAATTTTGGGTCATCGTTCAATCTTTTTCTGGAATTTAAATAAAATGTTTTCAATATTCAATATACACACACCTACACACACACTATATATATATATATATATATATATATATATATATTGCCTCAGTAAAGTTATATATATATATATATACTCTCTCTTTATATCTTTCAATAACATATATATATATATATATATATATATATATATATCTGATGGTAAAGACTTGAGAGCTTACATTTTGCCACGAAGTTGTTGGCATAAGATCCCATATTAGATCCATAGCCAATATGTCCCGATAAACGGCGTCTGAAAGTACTGCCAATTGATAGAAGTAGTAAAATTGAGGAAAGAATGTTCAGACTTGAGTGTGGTAATGTAAGGAAATGACACTATAACTTACGTGTGGTCCAACTGGACTGAGAATGGATGAGGCTGTGCTGAAGAACAGTTCAGGGCATTTCCTCTAAAGGGGATATTTGACAGACCACCTTGGGAGTTCAAGAGCAGTGTCAGTTGTAATGACGGTAATATAAGTATGTTGCAATAGGAATGCAATATATATATATATATATATATATATATATATATATATATATATATATATATATATATATATATATAACTATATATATATATATCTTCTCTTTCTTTCATATAACATATATATATATATATATATATATATATATATTTATATATATATACCATATATATATATATATATATGCTCTCACTCTGCTCTATATATATATATATATATATATATCTACTATATATATATATATATAACTCATATACCTTTATACTATTTACCTGCTATATATATATATTGCAAATCAATAATTCTAAAATAATGATGTAATTCACTTAAAATTTGATTCTCTATTATGTTGCTAGGGATACAAAATATGGGTGTAAAATGTTAGTGATAATATTTATTTAAACCTTACACAATCTTATTATTTCCCTTTATCACGCATTATTTTTAAATATCTGTCAGCAATATGTTTCTTTTCAAAACTTAGTATATTTTAGTTCAATTTCTGGTTTTTGCTAAGTTTTCTTTTCTGACCTCTTTTGAAACGAACTTTTAAATCAAATTCCTTTTTGTATGTCCCAAGTCTTACATTAATTTGATGATTGAGGTGACTAAATTTAATATTCGTCAATAAAGTCGATCGCAGCTTTTAAACATATATGAATGAAAAATCGCAACATCTTTAAACCGTATGAAATCGTATTTGGATGAAGAAATTTATTTCTTTGCAAGATATTGGGTCAATAAATAAAATTACCAGTTTATTTTTCACTAATCATTACGTTAGTCATCCCATTCTAACTAGCATGCTTTCTTTTATATAGAAAAGTGACCCGACGATAGAGGAATATCATTTTTATTATATCGAAAATGGATTTCTAGAAAGCTTGAAAATGGAATATATTTTCCCTACAAAAATTTTCGTTACGAGACTTGTTTATCAAGCAAGCGTTCACAGGAAATTTTTTGTTAGGTCTTCAGGTAGGGATAAGGTCAATTTTTATACATATCAAGCAAATGAAATGACTAGAAAAAAAAACTTATAGAGCACCAAAGAAGCTTGTGTAGATAGATATTTACAAAATATCTTACTAAAAAAACACTAGGAATGGAATCCTCGAAATTATTAAGAAACAGGAAGGTTTTAAGTTACATGCTTTTGAAAATGACTTTATAGTTAGTTGTATGTAAAGATTTCGTTGAGTAGAGAGAAAAAGGAATCAAGTTTTAAATCATTTTGATATCGGCCATGTTTTCCCTATCCCAAAGATAGATAATAGAGATAAGATGGAAGTTTATACTCACGTAGAATCTAATATCTGGCAGCTTTTCAAAATGAAAAGGTGAAGTCATTGGATTATGAGTGAGAAGAATTTAAGTGATAGATAGAGTTGTATGTAGGTCATTATAAAACAGAAAAAGAGGGTAGAAGACAGTATATCTCTCAAGTGGAAAACTATAAATTTTAATTTAAAAAAAACGGTGGCCAACTGCTACATCTGCTATATAGCTACAAGAACGTAAACTGAATAGAAATTGGAAAAAGACAAAGATGACAGAACTTGATGAAAAAAAGGAGACTGTGCACCAGGAGACGCCTAAAGTTCGATGACACGCAGTCTCATCAGCAGTGGCAATGGACTTGAAGACAGCAATAGAGCTGTGGGTGAGAAGAAGGGAAACTATTTGTGGGATCTTCCTCAAACCTTTCGAAAACAAAAGTATGAGAACCATTTAATGTGATTTTTATTTATTTTATAAGAGAAATAAGTGTGGAAAGTGTTGCATGTATCGAGAGTTCAGAAAAGAGGAACTGTGTTTTGTGATTATAACGGTGTAAGGTAAGAATCATGCTGGAGGGGTCCTCTGTACATAGATAAGCAGCTAAGTGGTAGAGCCACCACATGAGACGAAAATGTAACGACCTGTCCAGATTACCCTAACCCCTATATATATATATATTA
>JABUQX010133731.1:37500-42500 GCA_015478945.1 Trachelipus rathkii
TGGAAATTTTTTTAAATTTATTAACGTAAATGCATGGAACACAAAAGATATTCTACGGGGGGTCGGCCCCCTTACCCTCGACCCGTGAGTGCTGGTGAAATAATTTTTAAAAATATAAAAACAATTTTTTAAAGTTAATTATCCCAAAAAAAAATCATGATTTTTAAAGTTAACCCTAAAATATTGAAAAGATATAAGGAAAACATTTATTTTTTATGGGTATCATGTTTAAATTAAGAGTTTGAAACGTACGATGCTATCTTATTTTTTGGTGTTGTTAAAATTAAAAATTATTAAAAAATTTTTTTTGTTTCCTGCATTAAAATGTTCGCTGAATTCAAAAATGTATTCAGATTTTTGGTAGCTATGATAGTTTTTTAGATACAGGTGTCAGCTAATCGGAACTGTCCTATATATGTTATATTATTATTATACTATATATATATTAAATATATATAATATAATACTATATATTATATATATATTATAATTATATATATATTATTTATGATATATATATTAATTTTATATATATATATATATATATATATATATATATTATATATATATATATATTATATATATATATATATATATATATATATATATATATATATATATATATATATATATTTTTTTTATTATATATATATATATATATATTATATATATAATATATATATATATATATATATATATATATAGGGGTTGGTTGTTCAATTTAAACATTGACTAGTGTCTAGAAACTTACACTTTATTTGTTGGACAACATATACTATAAAACAATCACATCATATTAATGAAAGTTCGAGAGAGTCTACAGATAATCACCAACATCGTTCAATCAACTGTCTCAATGCTGAACAAGTTTCTCTATACCCTCTGCAAAGGAGGAGGTTCATAGCTTTTCCATTGAAACGCCAACCCTTCATCGGACCAAAGACGTAATAGTCGCAAGGGGAGAGATCTGGTCAGTAAGGTGGGTGATCAATAGGACCCCAGCGAAAACGGCGCAGTTTCCACAGGGGTAATCATTTCCCGATTGATTACGGCCACATGTCCAAGTAATGCGAGATTTCCATGTCCATATCTGTCCACTTCGAAACTCGGAATACCACTTGACATAGTGATTCGCTTCAAACTTGCACACCTGTAGACTACGATGAAAAATTTCACTTGGCAAAGCATCTTCTTTGCACGAGTATTCAATCATGACACTTTGCACTCACTTGGATGTATTCATTTCAAACCACTGTTTTCTAACAGTACCCCTCTCCTCGGCAATCGAGTGTCACAGACTTACATTCTGAGCTGTTGATAGAAAAACAAAGCCATGCTGTCAGTCAACCACTTGGGCGCCAAGTAAAACATGTGCATTGTTGGCATCTGTCTATATTTCAACTGAACAACCCTTGTAATATATATTATATATATATATATATATATATATATATATATATATATATATATATATATAATATAATATATATATATATATATATATATATAAATATATATAAAATATATATTATATATATATATATATTACCAAACGGTAAAAAAGGTCAGAACTATAATAAGACTATGAAACCGACCAGATTTGTGAAAAATCAAATTAATTTGAAAATTAATGGACGATATGCTCCTTCCTATGCATGAGGATGATAGTTCTAGATAAGGAAGTGAATAAAATAGAATAAAATAGAATATATATATTATATATATATATACTAATAATATTATATATATATATATATATAATACAAAATTTATATATATAATATATTTAAATATAATAAATACCCTTGTATAATATATATATATATATATTATATATATATATTAAATATATATATAAAGTTACAAAATTTATCAATGGAATAGATGAAAGAACGATCATTGTGATAAAGTCTGAAGCTAGATATCTGGACAGAGGAGGAAGATTGCTACTAGGGAGATTAGAAGAAAGTTGTTCACTGAAAAAACGATAATATAGAGAGAGTGATGCAACAGTTTGGAAACGTAAGAATGATAGGTTGGAGACAACAAAGTCCTAGGCTCTGTTCTTTCATGAACAGCTGTATGAGTGCAAACTCCCCATATGTGATACAAGATATATCCATTCAAGGATGAACCGCACTTCTTTACAGGAATTATGAACAGGGCGATGTGAAAGAAGTTTTGAAGAACCTCGGTAAAGTAAGAGAAACAATACAAATTATTCCAGAAAAGTAAATAAAGATTATTAAGAACGGAGAAAGGTTTGAGTTAGCAATATCAAATGAGAAGATGACAGATTCGCAAGACTATGCTGCGAAACGTCAGAAAATATATTTCCATAGTCTTGCAAATCTGGTATCTTTCATATGATATTGCAGCTTATTTTTTCAAACTAGCTCCTTCAAAAATAGAAGAAACAAAAGGGAAAGTTAATCTAGTCTTTTTAAATATCTTTGGTAATAATTCGTTAGGAATGGTGAATAACTTTTCCCATTTCTAAATAGAAATAGTAGAAAGATTAGAGGTGATATATATATATATAATATATATATATATATATATAATATATATATATATATATTATATAATATATATATATATTATATATATATATATATATATATATATATATATATGTAGAAATATATGTTTTATTATATATTATATATATATATATTAATTTAGACATTCAAACATGTATTTACACATACATATATAGCATTAAACAGTTTCATTATATTATTTAATAGCTTAATATGAAACTATTTGAAACCATAACGAGAATTGAAGTAATTAAACTCACATTAGCAATGATTTTGTAGAATAATAAGAGTTTTTATGAGTTGCTCACAAAACTGAAGATTATCCACCAAAGCTGGACATTAAATTAATTCCACTATCAATGAAAGGCGAGAAAGAGAAGGAGGAGGACGAGAAAGAGGAGGAGGGGGAGGAGAGATAGTAAAGATAAAGATGGAGGGAGAGAAACAAGTGGACAATTTGATTTTAATTAGTGAATGGTCCAGTTGTCAAAAATAGCTTCAAATCGAGATTTCACGAATATCGTACTGCACATATACTATATATATATATATATATATATATATATATATATATATATATATATATATATATATATATATATATATATATATATATATATATATATATATATATATTATATATATATATATATAAACAAAATAAACAATATAAACAAAATTGGCGGGTGTCTTGTTGAAAAACTAAAAAAAAAAAAATTTTATCCCTACATTTTGCATCAGTCTAATATATATATATATAATATATATCGCATGTATCTGTATATATATATATACTATATTATTATATTATATATATATATATATTTATATATATTATATATATATATATATATATATATTCCTCTATAATCGCTTCTTAGTTGCTCTTTTAATCTATTATTCCCCTTGGCTTCGCTTCCTTCCTTATTAGCTTTGCAACTTTCTCTTTATTATCTTCTGGTTGTGACCAAAGCACCTTCTAAGCTATTCTTGCGTCATTCATCCCAAATAAATGTCAAAAGCATTTCAAAACTACTTTATTCTTTCTCTTTATACTTGACTGTTCCTTTTCACACATTTCCCTAATCCTTCTATTTTTAAACCTTTCTTCCATTCTCTTCCAACAATTATTTAATCTTCAAAACATCAATCCTTTTGATAATCTTTGCATTCAATGCCCTGCTTCACTTCAGTGCTTAGCAGTTTGTACAAATATGTGCTATATGATTAAAATATTTTTTTTAGTTAAACTATTTTCATTCTATTTCAGATATTTTCAAGAATATTTAATATGCCTACGATTGGTCTCATTTTTCACTACTACTCCGATTCCAAAATTCTTCCTAAGAAAATAAGAGATTCCATTATTCTAACCTTTTGCCTTCGACCTCGACAACCTCCCTCACCATTTCAAACTGATCGTCATGATCGACTTGTACAGCTATTTGCACCACTATTTTTTATTTGGGTAAATTTTGAGTTCCTTTTGAAAAACTCTTTCATTTTCAGACAAGAAATGCTCAGTTGAAGACCCCTAACAACATTTATCACTTAGAGCAATCATTCACCTAATTTCAAACAAATTCCTATAAAAAACAGGTAATACGATAACTGTATTCTTTGCACAAACAATATTAAGCAACTGTAGGGATAAAATAGCCATTTCCAATCCATCTACAGCACTGTATACCTATCACTTATTGTTCTTGCAAAAACGGTTCTACTTCCATGGGTATAGATGGACTCCCATCTCACCATGTTGTTTCAATAATCTCCATAGTTCTTCCTTTGCAATCTATCGTACTCTTTTTTTTTCTAAATCAAACCAAGATACTAAAAATTTGTTCAACTCTTATGCCTCTTTCTTTCTCGGCCAACTTTTCAAACTACATATTTAAGTCTACATAACCCCTGTCATATATAAAACCATATTATTCCAACCCATTTAGATTTTTAGTATTTCTTAACTTCTGCATTACATTTAACTTAATAAATGTACTTTCCCCTACCACTCACTTTAAACTAATTCCTCATATATATATATATATATATATATTATATATGAACACGCAAAGACATAGCGATGTTATATACTTATATATATATATATATATATATATATAATATAGTATATATAATGTTTGTTTGAACACGCCAAAGACATGCGATGTGAAAAGTTCCTAGAAAATATTTATTTTCTTTATATTAAATTTTTACAATTTGAACGAAATGAAATTTATAATTGGAGCTCATTTTTCAATATTGTTTACAGAAATTAACTTCTTTTCAAGAATTCCATAGAAATTATGTTAGTAATTTTTCCGGCAAAATTTTCTAAATATTTTTATTTACATTATATATATAATATATATATATATATATATATATATATATATCATATATTAATATATATTATATATATATATATATATATCTATATATTATATATATATATAT
>JABUQX010133732.1:0-5000 GCA_015478945.1 Trachelipus rathkii
GTACTTCGTTCAGTTCAGTTTGGTGGTTACATAACCGCCTTCGCACTTATCGTGAAACGCTTTCGCGTTTTTCATTGCGCCGCTTCAATATATATATATATATATATATATATATATATATATATATATATATATATATTACCTCTCAGTTAAGTACTCTCTGTGTAACCCGTCGAGGAGGGTTCCTGGGTTTTCTCAGTCCTAGGAAAGATTCCGCTTGCTGGTTTCCTTAGGGAAAGAGCTAACAGAAGGCAACATCAAAATCCCCTGAAGAAAGACCAAACTAAGACATATTATAAAAGCTATTTAAAATTGAAATTCAACTTGCCACAATATAAAGCTCTTGGTGTTTAGTTTAAAAGCAGTTGGGAAGAGGGAGGAATATTTCAGACTTTATGGGTTGAAGACTTAAAGGAAATGAGCTTTGCGGTTAAATCTGTTGTCAGGGAGAAAAATAAAAAAGTATGATACTGTGTGTTGAATGAAATATACGAGTCATTCTCATTAGAAAGAGGTAAGCAACTAAATTATTTAAAAGGGCAGTTTCATTTGTAATAATGATGATCACAAGTGAGTAATAAAACAGTTTGACGATTAGAAATCTTTTGGAAAGGCTGAGATTGTGAGAACTGATTTAACGAAATTATGTAGAGTCTACCATTTTAAGAAACACTGTATATGGGTAGAACTCTCCCTTATTACGTGTGCAGTAAACACAACAAACAGCGTTTGAAAGTGCGCATGTCAAAAGTAGTTGGCAAAATATGCTGGTTCTCGACATTTCTCCGTTTCCCGCACGTGCAGGACCATTCAACAGTTCAGTGTTCAGCTTAGTTCAGTTGGATTAAGAAAAAGATGGAAGCTCGGTAAGATATGTCACGAAATATGCGGCTGGAGAGTTTAAAAGAGAAGTGTTCGTGTAACTGAGAGAGTCAGTGAGAGCAGAAGAGTTGATAAATCGAAAAGCCTCAGACTCCACTTTTTGAAAGAGAGCTCCATGAGAGGAACGACTCCAGATGTTTGAGGCATCCCAAAAACAGGTACAAACGAAACCCCTATAAAAGGAAGCAACTAGGGTGGAGTGAAGGAATTCCGAAATCACCTCAGAACACCCAAACTTTTAGAAGCTTGTTTAGAAAGATAAGTAATGTGACCATTCCAATTATGATCAAGAGAAAGAGAAACAACCCGAATATTAAGGACAGACGAAAGTTTTGAGTTGTGCTTTCGAAGATGTTGGAGTTGCGTGGAAGATAATGTCGGGTATTGAGTTTTTTGAGGCATTGAAAACAACCGTGTTCTCAACACTCCAATTCGGAATTCGAGAAATGTCAGAAGTTAGTTGCCCAAAGGCCACCCTTCAAGCGAGAGCCACTTGTTGTTTGGATGAAAAACATCTTTTAAAATGAAAAGAGTAATGAAGGGTGGAGTCTTCGGCATAGGAGTTGATAGGTCAACAAGATATAGAGAAATATCATTAATGGAAAGTTAAAAAAAGAGTTGGGGATAGGACAGAACTCTGAGAAAAAGCACTATTTAAATATTTAAAGGATGAATGGTTGCGTCTGCAGCTGCTGCTATAGAACGTTCGGATAGGAAAGCAAAGAAAATTTCACCGAGAGAAGAATAGATGCCGAACGAAGGAAGTTTTGAAATATAAGAATTTTTCCAGACTCTTTCAAAGGCTTCGATATGTCTAGCGGGTCAGCAAACGATGACGAAAGGCCTAAAGGTTAAGGACCAAGAATCAGGCAGAAGGGAAAGACGATCGCCACCAGAACATTTCTTACGAAAGTCATACTGGCGATCAGAGATAAGATTTGAAAAATTGAGATGTTCTCAAATCTTCCAGCTAAGGATAGATTCGAAAATATTAGATAGAACAGAGGTTAAAGAGATATGAAGATAGTTTAGGGTTGAGAGGGTTCCCCCTTTTTCCTCACAGGCTAAATTAGAACATGTTTTGTGCATGACGAGAGGGTCGAAGTAGATAGAGGCAAAATAGTTTACCAAGGCTGGGTGCAAGCTCAGAAGCAAAGGATTTGGGAACCACAGTAGGAATGCCACTGAGACCGGACACCTTCTTAGTGTTAAGCTCAGAGAGTACGGAAACAATGTCCTTATATGAAACTACAATGTTAGGCATAAGTAAGTTGGATCGGTTGGAGAAGATGAAATATCACAGGAATCGTCTAAGGTGGAATTAGAGGCAAGAGTTTGAGAGAAGAGCTCAGCTTTAGCGGAAGATAAAATGGCAGTTGTGTCGTCGGAAGATACTAGACGAAGGAAAGAAGAAAACCAAAATAAGAGTTAACATTATTTTTAGCAATGTACCGGAAAAGACTTGAGGAAGAAGGGAACACAAAGAATATTGCATTCTCTACGGAGAAAAGAGTTTTTAGTGTCACAGAGTATAGATTTTGCACGATTTCGGGAAGAAATATAAATTGCGTGAGTTTCTGGACTTTGAAGACCACGATAACTTCTGATGACTGCGTCCCTGTGGTTAATAGCATGAGAAGAATCAGAGTTAAACCAAGGTTTGTTACTTTAAGTTGAAGGGAAATAATATGGAATGTAGGCCTTCATGCCAGAGAGAATCGCCTCAGTTATGCGTTCTGCACACTCCGACTCTCCGAGAGACCCCTTCTGCCGAAGCAGTGATCATCCCATAAAAAATCAGAGAAGTGACACTGCAAAACGAAAACGTTTCCTGCGGAAGACATAAAGAGGTTGAAGAAGATACAGAGATAATAATGTTATCAGAGAACCCAGAGGAGTAAAAAGTAAAAAACAGAATAAGGAAAAGGAATGAATGTTTAGAAAAAATGGAGACTGTTGAGTTCATCTCCACGACGATCAGGGATACGAGTAGTTACTTACAACAACTACTCGAGGTCATTCTGGATAAAAAAAAATGATAGGCAAGGTCACCAGATTTATCATGTGAATTAGAAGAAAGCCATTGGCGGTAGTGAACGTTGAAATCACCATGAATGATGATTTCAGAGAAAGAAGAGAGAATGTGTCTATTTTGAAGTTTAGATAATCCAAGAATTTAGGATGGTTAGTTGAGTCAGGGAGCAAATATACAGAGCATATGAATCTAATGGGAGATTGACAGAACAGTTATAGCAAACAGGTTGAAAATTCGGAAGACTTCAAATCAGAGACACGAGAGTAAACAGCGCCGTTGCGAACATAAGTATAACAGTTCCCTTGGCAGAAATTTGAGAATAGAGGCAGTAAGAGGGAAAAGAAAAGGGTTTGTCCTCAGAGCAATCAAACACCTGAGTTTTAATTAAGAATAAGAAATAATGTTTGGAGAAGGAGAGGTGATGCTCAACAAGTGAAAATTAGAGAAAAGAGAGCGAAAATTTAGAAACTAATGAAGAAAGAATACAGTGCATTAACACACGCAGGTCATTCAGTGGCGACACCAACCTCACTACAGGAGATCGTCAACCCCAAAGTGGTGATGGGAGAGGGAATGATGATGGGCTAATTTTGGAAGTCACCCCTCTTACGTTCTCCAAGATTAAATGTTTTGATGCCATTTTGATTTTATTTTTTAAAAATAAAACGTTCTGTGTAATTTGTTTATGGTGTATGAATAAAGGATAACCTACTCCAGCGTAAGAAGAATGTGGAGATGACGGCGAAAGGGGCGAACTGTTGGACACTGGAGTCCTATAGAATATTCCCAAACACTTCATATATGCCCAATGGGGCCAATCTCATGTCTTCGGATGCTCTACTTACTCTCTCCTCTCTCTCTCTCTCTCTCTCTCTCTCTCTCTCTCTCTCTCTCTCTCTCTCTCTCTCTCTCTCTCTCTCTCTCTCTCTCTCTCTCTCTCTCTCTCTCTCTCTCTCTCTCTCTCTCTCTCTCTCTCTCTCTCTCTCTCTCTCTCTCTCTCTCTCTCTCTCTATATATATATATATATATATATATATATATATATATATATATATATATATATATATATATATATATATATATATATATATATATATATATATATATATATATATATATATATATATAACTATGAAGCGTATTTATTTATGTATATTTGATTAAACAAATTTTAAATTTAACATTTAAATGTGCTCATTATATTGCCATATGTAGCAAAGATTTATTCGAATTCTGCGTCATTTCTTCGCTCATTAAAAATCGTGTATAAAATTTCATGAGCGTGAAATCCAATTATTTTTTGGCTTAAGAAGGCAATCTTTGTTGTGACGGCAATTCACCCTTTATCAAATAGGTTTCTTCAAAAATTTGAAATCTGCTTCGATCGATAGTAAAAAAAAAATTGAAAAAAATATATATATATATATATATATATATATATATATATATATATATATATATATATATATATATATATATATATTTATATATATATATATATAAATATAACATATATATAAATATATATATATATATATACACATATATATATATATATATATATATATATATATATATAACTATATATATATATATATATATATATATATATATATATATATATATATATATATATATATATATATAAATATATAGACATATATATATATATATAACTATATATATATATATATATATATATATATATATATAATACTATCTAACTATATATATATAGCATATGTATGTAATCAGCACCAATAATAAATATAACTTCTCTATATATGTAATATACATATATGTAATATATATGCATATGTATATATATGTATATATAATATATATATAACCAATAATAATAATAATATATGAACAACTAATAATAATATAATATATATATATATATAATAATAATATAGTAACTTAATATGTATATATAATATATAACATAATATATAATAACCAATATATATATAAATAATAATAACCTAATAATATGCATATATATATATATGATATGTATATATATAATAATAACCTTAATAATAATATAATAACAACAATAATAATATATACTATATAC
>JABUQX010133732.1:17500-20000 GCA_015478945.1 Trachelipus rathkii
TCATACTGAATTTTTTCGCATTATTAACGATACACCCTGTATGTATATATATATATATATATATATATATATATATATATATATATATATATATATATATTTAGTATATGTATATATATAAATATATATATATATATATATATATATATATATATATATATATATATATATATATATATATATATATATATATATATATATATATATATATATATATATATATATATACGCTATATATATATACTATCTCTATATATATATATATATATATATATATATATATACTTGGCATATGAATAAATGCGTGGTAATATTTATTTATATAATAGTTGATTAAAACACGCAAACGTATTGTATTTTTAATAGGTATTTATTAATTATTTTATTGTTTATAGTTTTATATTGTATTTTGCAATTCACATTAAGAACACGTTATAAAAAAACAAAAAACAGGTTTATCAAGTAGACACATTTTTTATCACGCAATGCACGCACAATTACGCAATCACACACCCTTTTACGACTTTTTAAAAATTTAACCATGAAATGTTGACTCCGAAAACTTTAGAAGAACGGCTTCTAAATAGCCCCTCAACCACCTCTCCCATCATTAATATCTGGGATTTTGTGGCTATTGACAATGGGGAAGGTGCACATAAGACTCTTTCGGCATACTCTGAGACACGGTCCTCTTTCTTAATTAATTTCTGCAAAATTCGCAGCGAATAATTTATTTTCCACTTTCTTAAATGTCAATTCTCTTCTTCTGTATTTCATCTCTTATTTTAAAAGAAACTTAAGTTTGTCGGCTTTCCTTACCCTATTTTCTCACACTTCTCTATCCTCAGTTTCCAGTTAATGGCAGATGCTAAGCAGTGATGATGTTGTTCTCGTGTTTCTGATCTGGAGACTTATGAATTCTCTTCTTAATGGCTAAAGCCAATCAAAAACTAAATTCACTTGTTCTGTTTGTTTATCACTTTATTATATACTTACTATCCAAAATTCTTCAATCATCTAAACTCCAAAATAAAATACACTTCACCTCTCCTTTCTTTGAACCGTATTTGTTGTGATATCAATGTTGACCAAAGTTCTCAAGATCAAACTAGTAAACTTGCTTACCTTTTCAATCTACAGAGCAGCATTAAGCAGACAGTGCAACTCCCACCTCGTTTACCTGATCTTCTTGTAGATGAACCCAAGATAAGGGATCATTTCTTAACTTATAACACTTTTCCTTGCATTGTTGAGCTCTTTCCACCTCTAGATTCCTCCCATCACCCTCTTATATCTGAATCTTATACAGTCTTTTCAAGTCTTCCGCAGGAACTGTCCCCGACTTTGGCAAAGAATCTTTTAACACTTTCGTGTGGGTAACTGGTCTGGCTTGATGTCCTACTTCTTTGATTTCCCATGTAATGAATCTAATATACAGAGTGTTTCACACACACACACATACCTACACACACACACCACTTTTCTTGAAAATGTGGAATATAGGGGCTTCTAGCTTATTAACTATTTTCATTTTGTAACTTTATCCAATATCTTTTGCAGCCGCCGAATTGTTTTATCATTATCTTTAGACTATCGCTATTATATAACTACTCCTTTAAGGAAAGTTCAAACGATTCATCTTTAAACACAGTTTCATCAATTCTCTATTTAGCTTTTTACAGATTTTCTTGACCGCTATGCTCATTCCTAATTGTTGGCGAAGTAAAACCTGGAACACAAAACCATTTTCTATTTTTCAAACTTCCTATAATCTAAACACTATCAAACGCTTTGTAGTGGGAATATATATATATATATATATATATATATATATATATATATATATATAATATATATATATACTATATAATATATATATATATTATATATATATATATATTAGTATATATATATATATATATTATATTATATATATATAATATATATATAAATATAATATATATATATAATATATATATATATATATATATATTATTATATATTAATATATATTATATATATATATATATATATATATAATTATAAATAATATAGTGGCGTATCCAGAAATTTTTTCGGGGGGGGGGCCAGACAAAAATCGTTTCTTATATTATATATATATATATATATATATATATTAATTATATATTATATATATATATATATATATATATATATATAATATATATAATATATATATATTATAATATATATATAATATATATATATATATATATATATATATATATAAATTATATATATTATATATTATATATATATATATATATAATATATATATTATATATATTTATATATATATATATATATATATATAATATATATTTTATATTATATATATTATATATATTATATATATATATAATTATATATATAATATATATATATATATATATATATATATATATATATATATATATATATATATATATATATAAATAAAGTGACAGGACAAAATATTAAATTCCTAAGAAAAATGGGA
>JABUQX010133732.1:25000-26622 GCA_015478945.1 Trachelipus rathkii
AGGTTTTGTCTGTGTTTGTCTGTGTTTGTTTGTATTATTTATTATTACATCGAAGATTCGTTTTCCCGAAGGGAAAACGAATCTGAGTTGAAAATCATCCTCAACATATGCATTCTGAATCCAGCTCCAACTCCGACTCCGACTCCGACTCCGACTCCTACACCGACTCCGACTCCGGCTCCGACTCCGGCTCCGGGCGCGGGGTTCTTACTCCGGCTCCGGGCGCGGTTCTTACTCCGGCTCCGACTCCGCTTGAGTGAACGAATCTTTGAAGTTTTATTTTATTATTATTATTATTATTATTATTATTATTATTATTATTATTTTATTATTATTATTATTATTATTATTATTATTATTATTATTATTATTATTATTATTTATTATTATTATTATTATTATTATTTATTTTTGTTATTATTATTATTATTATTGTTATTAATTAAGAAGAAAAAATAAAGAAGAAGAAGAAGAAGAAAAGAAGAAGAAGAAGAAGAAGAAGAAGAAGAAGAAGAAGAAGAAGAAGAAGAAGAAGAAGAAGAAGAAGAAGAAGAAGAAGAAGAAGAAGAAGAAGAAGAAGAAGAAGATTAAAGAGAAGAAATATGGTTAGGGTTACGGTCAAGGTCGAATTACGCAATCTTTGTTATACATTTTGAATAGTCTATATTTGTGTATATTATTATTATTATTATTATTATTATTATTATTATTATTATTATTATTATTATTATTATTATTATTATTATTATTATTATTATTATTATTATTATTATTATTATTTTATTATTATTAGTAGTAGTAGTAGTAGTAGTAGTAGTAGTAGTAGTGTAGTATTGTTAGTAGTAGTGGTAGTAGTAAGTTAGCGTTATCGTTTCGGGTTAAAATTTGGAGGGGGGTTAGAATGGGGCTTATCCTTGTTTGTAATATGGGGGTTACGTCCCACTGGGTCCCCCGAAGGGGGACCCCACCCCCACTTAAAAATCAAAGTGTTCGTAATTGGTTGAAATTTGGTGAGAGGATTCAGAGTTGAATTTCTAGAAATACTTGATATGTGAATCTGAGGAGTTGGCTCCGGCACCGGTGCTGGAGCCACTGCGGTGCCTAGTTAATAAACAGTCGTATAACAACAATGTTGGTGTCCTTATAAGGGTTATCGAGGTCGTAGAGTTCGAATATGATGGTTATAAGTCCGTGTAGGGTGTCTAGGACCCTCCATTAGGGGGGTCTCGACTGAAAAAAAAGAGCACAGAGTGCAAAACAGAGGTCGAAGGAGGAAGAAAGAAGGATGAAAGATGAATAAAGAAGGAAAGAATGAAAAAGGAGTCTGACTCAGAGGAGTAGGAGTTGACAGCTGCACCGGTGCTGGCTCCGGTGCGGTGCCGTAGTTATTAAATATTTAGTGTATATGATCAATGTTGGTGCCTTATATATGTTATGGCTGTAGATTCGACAAATAATGGTTTCAGAACTCAAGAATAAAAAATAAATAAATAAATAAAATAAATTTTTTTATTCTTTTTATTTTATACAAATTAATTACGTTTTTACATACCCTAAGGCAGTAAATTCACTAAATCAAACCACTACCAACCAGCATCCAACTCCTCCTGACCATCTGTGAT
>JABUQX010133733.1:5000-7500 GCA_015478945.1 Trachelipus rathkii
AAAAGTAAATTACAAAAAAGTTTGTTAAAGTTAAAATTAAAGTTAAAAGTTAAAAGTTAAAAGTTAAAAGTTAAAAGTTAAAATTTAAAGTTAAAGTTAAAGTTAAAGTTAAAGATTAATAAGACTTAAAGGTATATTATAAAAAAATTAAGTTTAAGGATTAATCAGTTTAAAGGCGAATAATAAAAAGGTTTAATATTAAAGATTAGTGAGTTTTAGAGGTAATATAAAAAAGGTTTTAAAGTTAAAGATTAATGTTTAAAGAAAATTTATAAAAATTAAATCAGTTTAAAGTTTAATTATAAAAAGGTTTAATGGTTAAAGATTACTGAGTCTTAAAGATAAATTATAAAAAGGTTTTAAATGTTAATGATAAATCAATTTTAAAGGTAAATTGCAAAGAAAGTATAAAAACTACAGTGTTTTATTTTAAATATAAAAAAAAATTATATATAAAAAGTTTATATTAAATATAAGAAAAAATTTATATTAAATATAAAATTTTTTATCAATAAGAGGTCGATCGTTTTCGAAAGCAGAGCTTTTAAACACAATAAATTTGTTAAAGACTTTATTTAAATTTATGGGGATTAAAAAAATAAAATTAAAAATTTAAAAAAATTAATAAATTTAAATCTTAAAGAAATTTAATAAAAGCAAATAATTTAAAAAGAAGTATATAATTGGAATAATAATAATAAAAATAATAATAATAATAATAATAATAATAATAATAATGAATAATAATAATAATAATAAATAATAATGAATAATAATAATAATAAATAATAATAATAATAATAAATATAATAATATAATAATGATAATAATAATAATAATAATAATAACAATAATAATAATAATAATGCTACTACTACTGCTACTACACTGAACTACTACTACTACTACTAAATACTTTATAAAGAAATAAATAATAATAATAATAATAATAATAATAATAATAATAATAATAATAATAATAATAATAATAATAATAATAATAATAATAAATAAAATAATGAATGCTACCATTATTAAATAATAAATATCAATCATATAATATGTCAACCCCAGAAAAGAAAATATTCCTTTTTCTTAATGATCTGAATAGGCCTATTGGTGTTATTGATTTCAGCACGTGCTTTATTACAAAAAAATTTCCAATAGTCAACTTAATAATAATAATAATAATAATAATAATAATAATAATAATAATAATAATAATAATAATAATAATAATAATAATAATAATAATAATAATAATAATAATAATAATAATAATAATAATAAATTTATCCTTATTTTTACTGTAATGGAAAGTATAATAATAATAAAAATAATAATATATAAAATAATAATAATAATAATAATATAATATAATATAATAATAAATTCATTTAATAATTAATAATATGATAATAATATAATAACAACAAAACAATAAATTTAATCATTATTTTTACTGTAATTGGAAAGTATAATGAATAATAAAAATAATAATAATAATATAATAATAATAATAATAATAATAATAATAATAATAATAATAATAATAATAATAATAATAATAATAATAATAATAATAATAATAATAATAATAATAATAATAATAATAATAATACCTGACGAATTTCCCTCGACAAGCTTTCCAAGGTCCAATATCGAAAAGAAGATGAAGGCCAGGTGAGATTTCAGGGGAAATCATGGCAGGGGTGCCAGCTCCTCTCCCTCTTGTCAATAGTTTACGATTCCTATAATAATAATAATAATAATAATAATAATAATAATAATAATAATAGTAATAATAATAATAATAATAATAATAATAATAATAATAATAATAATAATAATATAATAATAATAATAATAATATAATAATAATAATAATAATAATAATAATAATAATAATAATAATAATAATAATAATAATAATAATAATAATAATAATTCCATTGAGGTAGACCGGATGGCAATTTTAAGTATTCGCGGATGCGGATAATGATAGCTGATGGTTTTATGTATCAAGAATTTAGCTACAGTTAGCTAATATTTTAAGTTATTAAAAACATTCTAATAAAAGTATATCATTTACTCTATCATAAAGTCTATTATCGGACCAACTGATTAGGGAATATATGCATATTTCTGATCGTCCCACCCAAATCTGGAACGCCCTTGACCAATGCTTCACCTTTAGTCCTTCTCTCCGTAAATACACCATTTTCGCTCCTACTGGTAAATTAAACCACAGCCTTATCTATCTTAATTTTAATGTTTTATCCCCAACAGATTAACACTGAACTATGTCGATATTCTGGGACTTTAATCGGGCCGTATGGAGAGCTTTGCTTCTCATCTACATAAGGTATCTTTGGATTAATTATTTTGTCTCTTAAGACCTTTCGGCTTATGAAGATAAGGTGTGGGTCTCTAATCGCTGATGGGATGGAAAGGTTCATTTCTTCTTCATTTACATCTTTCTCTCTTTTCAAAATCAATG
>JABUQX010133734.1:2500-5000 GCA_015478945.1 Trachelipus rathkii
ATAATATATATATATATATATATATATATATATATATATATATATATATATATATATATATATATATATATATATATATATGTGTGTGTGTGTGTGTGTGTGTGTGTGTGACCCCTCTATTCTTTCATCCTATCGCCCCATCTCTCTATTATTGTCAACACTATGCAAACTTATAGAAAAAATCATAATGAACAAAATATCACCAAACACGTTAAAAAAACGGCTTCAAATAAAACAACTCAACCACAACCGCACTTTCAAACATCATCCAGCCCACAATCAAAAGTTTAAATTTAAACCCTCTAGCAAAACAATAATCATAGCAATCGATATTAATAAAGCCTTTGATACAGTACCCAAACACAACTTAATCCACAAAATAACAAAATCAAATATCCCCACTAACCTAAAGAAATGGATTTCCAACTTCCTATCAGGAAGAACAGCACAAATACAAACTAACAACACAAAATCCCGAACAATTAACGTCAGTAACTTAGTACCTCAAGGTGTAATCCTATCTCCCATATTATTCAACCTTTTCACAGCCGATCTCCTACAACCACAAACAGACCACATAAACATAACAACTTACGTGGACGACATTACCATAGCCACTACATATCAGAATCTAAACACTGCTATAAACCTGACACATGGTTAACAGACAACAGAATGTCCGTCTCTCCAAACAGATCATCAATCACTTTAATCACTACTGACCGCCAACTCGACACCACACACCCCAAATCTACTTAAACAACATTGCCATACCCTTCAACAAAACTCCCAAAATCCTCGAAATAACACTTGACACTCATCTCGCCTTTACAAAACACATAGACAACATTATTTCATCAGCAAACAGAAAACAACATATTAGGAACCATCGCTGGCACATACTTCACAAACAACAAACAGATATCCACCACCATATACAAACAATACATACGCCTAACTCTAAACTACGCTTCCCCAACTTGGCAACCACTACTGACTAAAAACAACATAAAGAAACTCCAAACAGCACAAAACAAAGCACTACGAATAATAACAGGATTACATCAACAACAACACAACAACACCTACACGAAGAAACCAAAATACTACCTATATATATATATATATATATATATATATATATATATATATATATATATATATATATATATATATATATATATATATATATATATATATATATATATATATATATATATATATATATATATACCTGGATATGATAGGCACGTAATTCTTTGCCAAAACTCAAACACCCCAACACCCATGCCATACTGCCCTCTCCAATCCCATACACCACAGACTTAAACAACCACCTTCATCAACAGCCTTACTCAACAAACAAATCCTGACCAACATCCCACGTCCTCTAAATAACACATCATATACCAAACAAATTCACACAATACTACTAACAGAAAACTACCTAAGACGCAGACCACCAAACAACATTGTAAACAAGCACCAACCAGAAAGAGCACCAGAATTCAACTCCCTTCCAAGAACTAGTCAGTCATCTTAGGCCAAACTAAGATGCGGCCACCACCCAAACTTACAAAATTACAAACACAGATTCAACCTCAATGAAACCACTACAAACTTCTGTCCAAATTGCAACCAGATCCCGGAAAACTCATCCCATTTTCTACTCACCTGTCAATCTAACTCTTTACCCAGAGCAATCTGGAACATTTCAGTCCTGGATGATCTGTGGACGAGGCCAGTTGCGGTGGCAGGGTATCTGGGTGCGGTATGACGACCCTGAAGATTTGGATAAAAAACAAAGCAAAAAAAGTGTATATATATATATATATATATATATATATATATATATATATATATATATATATATATATATATATATATATATATATATATATACTATATATATATATATATATATATATATATATATATATATATATATATATATATATGTATATATATATATATATATATATATATATATATATATATATATATATATATATATATATATATATATATATATATATATATATATATATATATATATATATATATAAGAGAAGAGAGAGAGAGAGAATTGAGAGAGAGAGAGAGAGAGAGAGAGAGAGAGAATGATCGTTTTTTAATTCCTCTTTTTTTCAAAAAACGATTTATTTTTCTTTTTTCTTTTATCTCGTTTTTTTTGTTTGTTTTTTTGACAAATTTTCCCATATTTGTATTTTATTATAGTATGTGAAATATCCTATAGCTGTAACACCTTTTCCTTCTAAGTTTTGATCTTCTTTCTGGTTCTTGATCTTCTTTCTGGTTCTTGATCTTTTTTCTGGTTCTTGATATTCTTTCTGGTTCTTGATCTTCTTTCTGGTTCTTGATCTTCTTTCTGGTTCTTGATCTTCTTTCTGGTTCTTGATATTCTTTCTGGTTCTTGATCTTCTTTCTGGTTCTTGATCTTCTTTCTGGTTCTTGATCTTTTTCTGATTCTTGATCATCT
>JABUQX010133734.1:10000-27373 GCA_015478945.1 Trachelipus rathkii
AATGAAACTCCTCCAATCAAACAAGTCCTATTACTTTTTAAACATTAATTGTTTTGAACCATGTCATCAAAAACAAGTTTTCCTCAACTGCTTAAAATATTGAATATTAAACTACAAATTATAATTATACTACAACCAGCTAAATTAAGAATACCTATGAGGAATATAAAACACTTCCTCATGCTGGAAAAACAGAAAATGCTGAGGGGTTATTATTGGAAGTCTTATCTCTTGACACTCCGAGGATGAGTTTATTTATGTTAGTTTATAAAGTGAACTCCTAGGCAGAGTGCAATTTTAGAAGGGAATTTTTTATTAAACAGTTTTCACAACTAACTAAATATGTGGTATATAAAACAGTAAAATGAAATTCTAAAAAAAGGGTCATTTAAGACACTAACACTAAATACAAGTCACTTCTTTCTCTGCTTTTGGAAGATTGCATTTCAATGAAACACATTATTTTTTCAAATGCTGAAAATACCGTTAAAAACTCAATTTTAAGATTAACGAAATAATTTCAAATGTTGAAATTTAGGAAAAATCGTACTTTTAAGAGTTCTAAATTTGTAATGAAATATATGCAAAGCGTATTTGAAGTTAATTTTATCAAACCGGTATCCACAACTGAAGTGAAATATTTGGTATATAAAAACAAATTTGAAATTTAATTAACAAACTAAATTTAACAGTTATAATAAATGAAAGATTTATCTTCTTTGAGAATGAATTCGCTATTGTACAAAAAGCAGAAAAGCGAAAATACCGTTAAAAACCAATTTTAAGATTTACCAAATAATTTCAAATGTTTGAAATTTAGGAAAAATCGTACTTTTAGAGTTCTAAATGAAGTGAATAATAAAAAAAAAATTTAAGAAAAGTAAAAATTTTTTATTAAACAGTTTTCACAACTAAGAAAAAGATATAAAAACAAATATGAAATTCATTAAAAAACGCTTGTCAATTTAAGACCCTACAAATAATAAAATTCTCTTCTGCTTTTTTGCCACATTGCATTCAATGATAACCATATTTTTTCAAATGCTGAAAATACTTAAAACTGCATTTTAAGATTTACAATATTCAAAGTTTACACATTAGAAAAATCGTACTTTACAAATTCTAAATTGTTAGGTTGAAAATTATAGAAAAAAGCGTAATTTAAATATAATTTTTATAAACGGTTTCAAAACTAATAAATATTTGTATATAAAACAACTATCTGAAATTCATTAAAAACGTAAATTAAGACCACCCTAAAATTCTTAATACTTCGCTTCTTGCTTTTTGAAATTTGCCACTTTAAATAACACAGATTATTGTGTCAAATGCGGAAAATCCGCGTTAACAAAGCATTTAAGAATTACCTAAATAATTTCAAAGTGAAATTTAGGAAAAATCGTACTTTTACGATTTCTAATTTGTATGTGAAAATTTAAGAAAAACGTAATAAACTTAAAATTTTTTAGTTAAAACAGTTTCCACAATTAATGAAATATTGCTATATAAAAAACAAATTATGAAATTTCATTAAAAAAACGTCAAATTTAGACACCTAAAACACTAATAAATCTCTTCTGCTTTTGGAATTGGCATTTCAATGAACACATTATTTTCTCAAATGCCAAAATCTTGTAAGTCATAAGGACCAAATAAATTTCAATTTTGAAATTAGGACTTAAGGTGCTCAAACTTCTACTTTTAATTGAAAATTTAAGCAAACTTCTAGTCACTTTTTAGCGTTTTCAGTAAATTCCACAACTAATGGAATGGATTAGAAAAACAAATATTGAAATTTCCTAAAAACGTACATTTAAAACACCTAATAATCTTTTCTGCTTTTTGAAATTGCATTTCAATGAAACACATTAATTTTTCAAATGCTGAAAATACCGTTAAAAACTTAATTTTAAGAATTACAAAACTCTTCCAGATCTTGAAATTTAAAAAAGACTTTAAAAAGTTGAATATTTAATTAAAATATACAGACTACGCGTATTTAGAAGCAACATTTTTTATTAAAACAATTCTTCACAACTAATGAAATATTTGGTATATAAAAACAATATTAAATTCATAAAAAACGTCAATTAAACACAGGTAAAACTATTAATAAATTCGCTTTCTGCGTTTTGAATTGCATTTCAATGAAACGCATTATTTTTTCAAATCTGAAAAATCCCGTTAAAACCAATATTTAAATAACCAAATATTTCAAGTGAAATTTAGGAATAATCGTACTTTTAAGAGTCTAAATTTGTAATGTAAATTAAGAAAAAGCGATTTTAGAAGTTAAATTTTTTATTAAAACAGGTTTTCACAACTAATGAAATATTTGGTATATAAAAACAAATATTGAAATTTCATTAAAAAACGTCAATTCAAGACACCTAAAACTATTAATAAATTCTCTTTTTGCTTTTTGAAATTGTTTAATGAAACACATATTTTTTTCAAATGCGAAAATACCCTTAAAACCAATTTAAATTTACCAAATAATTTCAAATGTTGAAATTTAGGAAAAATCGTACTTTTAAGAGTTCTAAATTTGTAATGTGAAAATTTAAGAAAAAGCGTAATTTTAGAAGTTAAATTTTTTTAATTAAAACAGTAATTAATAATTAAATGAAATATTTGACTAATAAAACAACAAATATTGAAATTCATTCAAAAAACGTCAATTAGACACCTAAAACTATTAATAAACTTCGCTTTTTCTGCTTTTGAAACGTATTTATGAAACACATATGTTCAAAATGCTAAAAATACCGTTATAAACTCCAAATTTTAGAATACCAACATAAGTCAAATGTTGCATTTAGGAAAAATCGTCACTTAAGAGTTCTAAATGTCTGTGAAATTAAGAAAAGCGAATTGTAGAAGTTAAAATTTATTAAAACAAGGTTTTCACCACTAATGAAAATGATTTATGTATATTAACACAAAATACTGAATATGTTCATTAAAATCAACATTAAGACAGCTTAAAACTATCATTAAATCTCTTCGCCTTTTGAAATATGCATTTCAATGAACAATTTTTTCAATGCTGAAAACCGTTAAACAACTCAATTTAAGATTTACGAAATAATCTCAAATGTTGAAATTTAAGAAAAACGTACTTTAAGAGTCTAAATTGTAATGTAAAATTTAAGAAAAGCGTTATTTTAGAAGTTATTTTTTATTAAAACAGGTTTGCACAACCTAAGATATGGTATTAAACAATATTGATTGCTAAAAAAACGTGTTGTCAATTAAAGACACCTAAAACTATTAAGCAATCGCTTTTTCTCTTTGGAAACTGTATTTCAAATGAACCACTTATTTTGTCAAATGAAAAAACGTTAAAAACTCAATTTAGAATTACCAAATAATTTCAAATGGTTGCAATTTAGAAAAGGAATCGTAAACTTTAAAGTTCTAAATGTTTGTTAATTAAAAAATTAAAAAAACGTAATTTAGAAGTTAAATTTTTTATTAAAACGTTTTGCCACAACTAATGAAATATTGGATAATAAAACAAATTGAGAGAATTTCATTAAACAAACCGTAATTAAACACCTATCTAAGATTAATTTCACTTATGCTTTTTGAAATGGTATTTCAATGAAACACATTATTTTTTAAATGCTGAAAATCGTTAAAAACTCAATTTAAGATTTATCAAATAATTAGCAAAGTGAAATTAGGAAAAAATCGACTTTAAAGTCTAAATTTGTATGAAAATTTAAGACAAAGCGAATTGAGAAGTAAAATTTTGTATTAAACAGTTTTCACAAACTATTGAATATTGTATAGCTAACAACAATGAGTCCTTTAGAAGCGCGAGAGACATATACCACACACATATCAAGCCATTCGAGATTAAATATAAGTAAGAGAGATGAGAGCATCTTTAACGAGCTGCATAATCCACAGAGAGATCAATTACTGAGAAATATCCGTAAACTCAATTTAAGATTACCAAATATTTCAATGTAACATTTAGGAAAATCGTACTTTTTAGAATTCAAATGCTTAGTAAAATTAAGAAAAAGTTAATATCAGAAGTATCCCGTGTATAAAACAGGTTTCAAAACTAATGAAAATATTTGGTAATAAGACGAATTTGGAAATTTCATTAAAAAACGTAAATTTAAGACACCTAAAATATAATAATTTCGCTTTTCTGCTTGTTGAAATTGAATTTGAAACACCTTATCTTTTCAAATGCTGAAATCCCGAAAAAAACTCAATTTTAAGAATTTACCAGAATAATTCAAAGGAAATTTAGGAAAATCGTACTTTTAAAAATTCAAATGTTAAAATTTAAGAAAAGCGTAATTTAGAAGTTAAATATCTTTATAAACAGGGTTTCACAATTCAAGAAATATTTGTATATAAAACAACATCTAATTCATTAAAAAACGCAATTTAGCACCTAAAACAACTAATAATTCTCTTTTCTGCTTTGTTGAAATTGCATTTCAATGAAACAATGGCTGTTGTGAAGTAGAAATCACGAGGAAAGTCAATTTAAGATTACCAAATATTTCAAATGTTGAATTTAGGAAAATCGTACTTTAAGAGTTCTAATTGTAATGTGAAAATTTAAAAGAAAACGTAAATTTAGAAGTAAAATTTTTATTAAAAACAGTTTCGCGAACCTAAAACTGTTAGATATGATAGAAAAAGCAATATGAAAATTTCATTAAAAACCGTCATCAAGACACCTTTTCCTCTGCTAAGTGAAGTTTAAATGCTTTAAAAATTGCATTTCAATGAAAAACTGCAAGAAAAAAATTAAAACTAGTTTTAATATTTAGTAAATATGTCATCGTTGAAATTTAGAAATCGTACTTTAAGAGTTCAATTGTCATGAAATTTCAGAAAAAGCGAATTTTAACAAGGTTAAATTTTCATAAAACAGGTTTTAAGAACACATGTAGGATTTGTTATAAAGACATATTATTAACAATTTCAATTAAAAAACGCGTCAATTTTATAGACACCTACAAACTATTAATCACATTCCGCTTTCGGCTTTGGAAATGCGTATTTAAATGAAACACCATATTTTTCAAATGCTGAAAAACCGTTAAAAACTCAATCTAAGAAATTACAAATAATTTCAAAATGTTAAAATTTAGGAAAAATCGTACTTAGAGTTCTAAATTTGTAATGTAAATTTAAGAAAAAGCGTAATTTTAGAGTTAATTTTTTATTAAAACAGGTTTCAACAACTAATGAATTGAATATATAAAATACCAAAATGTAACTACATTAGAAGTATTTGAGCACTATTTAGAACATATAAATTCACTTTACGCAGTTTTTGAAGGATCGCATATGCCTTAATCATATTATTGTTTTTCAAAGCTGAAAACCGATAAAAACTCTATTTTTTATATATAGAAAAAACAGCAAATGAGCTCGTAGGAAAATCGTACTTTAAGAGTCTAAATTGTAATGTGAAAATTAAGCAAAAGCGTAAATTTAAGTAATAAATTTTTTATAAAACAGGTTCCACAACTAATGAAATATTTGGTTATAAAAACAATATTAAATTTCATTAAAACGTACAATTTACAACTTGTTATATCTTTTCACTTTTATTTTTGAAATGTATTCAATGAAAACACATTATTTTTTCAAATGCTAAAATACCGTAAAAACTCAATTTTTAAGAATTACCAAATAATCTCATATGGAAATTTAGGAAAAATCGTACTTTTAAGAGTTCAATTTGTATGAATAATTAGAAAAAGCGATTTTAGAATTAAATTTATTAAATCAGGTTTTCCACACTAATAATTTGGTCTATAAAGCTACAGAATATGAATTCATTAAAACGTACTAAAAACACCTAAACATCATTAAGTCACTTTTAATAATCTCCTTTGACAAATGATTTCAATGAAAACACTATGTTTTCAAAGCTTAAAATACCCTTAATTATTAAGATTAACCAATTAATTCAAATGTTGAAGATGTAGAAAATCGTTACTTTAAGAATTAAATTGTATGTTGAAATCTTAAGAAGAAAGCGTAAATTTTTAAAAGTATAATTTTTATAAAACAGTTTCAGTAACTTAGTAATATTCGATAATGGTAGAACTAATATAATTCATGGAAAATTTTATACTGAATCTCCTTAAATGACAATCAAAGATCGTTTCATCTTTTGAAATGCAGTTATTAGACTGAGCCTTATTTTCAATGCTGAAAATACCGTAACAACCTTAATTATTAATGATCACGATAATGGTAGAATAATAAATTCGGAAAAACTTACTTATAAGAATCTACCTTTAAATGGACAATGCAAGAAAAGCGTAATTTTAAGAAGTTAAAGTTTTAACGAAAAGAAAACTCATTTACTGAACTAATGATAATATTTATATTAGAACCTGCAAATGTCGGTGTTCCATTATCGATTTTCAATGATAGTAACTCTAACACGGGCAATGATTCCTTATCTTTTGACATGCCACTTTCCATCCCGTGCAAAATGTTCCCTTTTACAAACTGCACATTTAAAAGACCGTATGATGTTTTTCAAAGAAATTAGAAAAACGCAGTCTAGCAGCCAGTTGTAATGTGGAAAATTCAGAAAAAAGCGTATTTAGAAGTTAAATTTTTATTAAAAAACAGTTCACACTAATGAATATTGGTAATATAAATAATATGAAATTCATTAAAAAACTCAATTATAGACACTAAACATTAATAATCGCTTTTTCTGCTTTGAAACTGTATTCATGAATAACAAAATTTCAATGCACTAAAATACCGTCGTTAAAAAAAAATTTGGAAAGAATACAAATATTTTTATTCGCAATTGAATAGATTTTACTACTTCTAAGATTTTCAAAATTGTAATGTGAAAATTTAAGAAAAAGCGAATTTTTAGAAATGTAAAATTTTTTTATTAAAAACAGGTTTTCAAAACAAATAAAATATTGGTAATAAAACAAAAAAATTTCATTAAAAAACGTCATTTAAGACACCAAAAACTATAAAAATCACTTTTTCCCGCTTTGAAATACAACTTCACTGATCATTTTAAGTTAGTTAATTGTTCCCGGATTAAAAACCAATTTAGAAGATAACGAAATATTCAAATGTTGAAATTTAGGAAAAATCTATTTCCATCTGTTCTTGTTTTTTCTAAATTTAATTGCTTTATAATATTAAAGAGTTCTTTTTTAAAGCTTCGACATGTAGGCAAATGAAAACGTGTAAGGCATGGAGGTATACAATGAAATTCAATAGAATTCATTACTTAAAGGTACACAAAGAAACTCAATAGGAAGTTCACTATTTAGAGGTGCACAAGGAAATTCACTATTTAGAGGTGCACAATGAAACTGAATAGAAAATTCATTACTTAGAGGTAGACAATGAAACTCAATAGGAAATTCTTTACTTAGAGATACACAAATCTCAATAGGAAATTCTTTGCTTAGAGGTACACAATAAATCTCAATAGTAAGTTCATTGCTTTGAGGTATACAATAAATCTCAATAGGAAATTCATTACTTAGAGATGCACAATGAAACTCAATAAGAGCTACATTACTTAGAGATACACAACGCAAAAATCAATAGGAAATTCATTACTTAAAAGTACACAATGAATCTCAATAGCAAATTCATTACTTAGTGATACACAATGAAACTCAATAGGAAATTCATTACTTAGGGATACACAATAAATATCAATAGGAAATTCATTACTCAGAAGACACAATAAATCTTACTGCGATATTAAATACCTAGGAGAGTGGTGACTAACCTTTAGTCTATCTCGAGCAAATAAAGAATTTAAAAATTTTAGGCTAGTCACATACACACACACGCACACACACACACACACACACACACACATATATATAGTATAATATATATATATATAATATATATATATATATATATATATATATATATATATATAATATATATTATATATAAATATATATATTATAATATTATATATATAGTATAATAATATATATATATAATATATAACTATATATATATATATATTATTATATATATATATATATATATATATATATTATATATATATATATAATTACTGTATATATAAATAAAATTTTTGAAACTATTTTATTTTTAATAAACGTTATGAATCTGAATATGCGAGCCGCGAACCACATTAAAACGGTACGCGGGCAACATGTTGCTCGCGAGATACGGGTTGGGCACCGTTGACCCAGGGGGACGTAATGAAAAAAAAAACAATTGAAAAACTAGAAATTTATGAACAAACTTTATTTATTCTCTCCAAATAAAGAAAAATAAAGAAATTCGCTGTCATCCCTCCACCTCCCCCCCGCCCTTCTTCCCCCTCCCTCCTTCCCTCCACCTCCCCTCCACCCCTGCCCTTCCGCCCTCCTACCTCCCTCCTTGCCGTCGCCCTATCAATAATAATTTGATTACAACTCTTTAGATTAGTTTAATAAATTATTGTAATAAATTGGTGAATGTTTTTGAAGTTTAAATTAACAAGATAGATATAAAAAGCTTTAAAAATATTATATTTTATTTACTTCTTTAAAGAATATATTTTATTTATTATTTATCGTTATAATTATTTTTTATAATTTTTTTATTCTATACCTAATTGTTAAATACAAGAGTATCATATATATATATATATATATATAATATATTATATATATATATATAATATATTATATATATTATATATATATATATATATATATAATATATATATATATATTATATATATATATATATATATATATATGCACTATTACACAATCACTTTTTCTTATAAATTTACAAAGGTGACACGGTCAAGGGTAGTCTAGAAGCCTAGAATCCTAGAAGCCTAGATGCCTAGATGCCTAGATGCCTAGATGCCTAGATGCCTAGATGCCTAGATGCCTAGATGCCTAGAACTAGAAGCCTAGATGCCTAGATGCCTAGAAGCCTAGATGCCTAGATGCCTAGATGCCTAGATGCCTAGATGCCTAGATGCCTAGATGCCTAGATGCCTAGAGACCTAGATGCCTAGATACCTAGAAGCCTAGAAGGGCGGCTCCCAATAATAATAGTTCCTCATTCACTCTTCCAACAACTTCACCTGGGAGTTGATGGCCTTTGATAATGATCGGTGACTTTATGACTTTTCCAATTGACCTCTTACACGGTTTTATCATTAATTTCTTCAACGTTCGGAGTCTCTATTCCAATTTCAAGTCTGTTAAATATCACTTCGTTTCTCTTTTTTAGCTTTTCTTCTATTGTCATCTAATTTTTTAACTAAGGTTTAAGATTTAGGGTTTAAGATTTAGGGCTAAAGGGTTTAAGTTTTAGGGTTTAAATTTTAAGGTTTAGGGTTTAAAGGTTAAGGTTAAAAGTTTATGGTTTAAGGTTAAGGGTTTAAGATTCAGGGTTTAAGGTTTAGGGTTTTGAGGTCTAACGATGTTGTCTGTTCTCTTGTTTTAAATTTTGAGTTTTTTGTTTTTAATCTTCCACTTTATGACTAAGGATCTCTTGCCAATCTACAACTAAATAAATATGTTCTGTTTATTCATCATTTAATTTCATTGAGCATCCTAAATTAAACCTTCTACTTTATCAGAAATCACAATTTTAAGTTGTTTCAATGCTAAACACCGTCAATGGTTTTCCTTTGGTTATAATTATATAGCTGGTCAGCTCACCAATCATTTTTCTATACAAATCAATCTTGAACATAAGTTACAAACAACTTCCCCATATCCATGATAGTTTTGAAGATTACCCCAAAATTCTATATTTTTTCTTAGTTTTTAATACAAATCTATTTTCACTATTACTTTTTTTTTAAAAAAAATTCTATTTTCACTATTTTCACTATTTTTTATTTTCACTATTAAATTTTATTCACTTCTAGGTTTCTCCGATCACCTTCTAATATCAGTATCGTGTTCTGTCCAAGTCTTATGCTGGTACATCCCTGCCTTTGGTAAGGACTCTTTTTGGCACTTTGGTGCTAAAAGGTGAACCTTGCAGTAGTATTTCCTTGATTTCCGACAGAGTAAATAGAGTTTCATTGGGAAGGGGTCCTATCTATCCGGCATGGAGGGGTACTTTCAAAGTTCATCACTACCAGTAGCTTTCCTCTAGTCCACGTGACACAGCTTGTGAACTTGCCTACCTTTGCTCTATCCAGAATGACCTCGAGCAGTTGATGCAGCTCCCTACTCGTACCCTTGATTATCTTGGAAATGACCCCAACATTTCAGACCAGGCCACACTGACTCCTCCACTATGACCCAAGGGAAAAAACCTAGCTAGCAATGGGGATTTCAATATTTCGCAATTAAGTCAGGTGATAAGGCAATGGGTATAATTTACAATGAAACAATACCAGTCCTCAAATAATACAATATAAAGCGTCATTATGATACTAAATATTCTGAGAATTACTCCAAATTTACAGGAAGCCTACGGTTAGAAAAATATGAATCTTTGAAACTGCGGGCCTGATTGGTGGAGTTTTACACCTTTTCCAAACTTACAATCTTTCTCGTTCTGTTAAACCCTTTCCTCCTTTGGGTTCCTCTAATCAACTTCTTATTTCTGTACCATCTTATGTCTCTCCAAATCTTCCGCAAGAAAGACCACAGCCAATGCGGTGAAAAATCGTTTCTGGCACTTTGATGCTGCAAAATGATATGGCTTGCATCCGTACTTTTTTGATGGGAGGCGTAGATTCCACATTCCTCCCCTTTAACTAAAACAAACAAGCAAATAATTGTTTAATATTCTCCTGAGTCCTGTTCTTTTCGCCACTGGGACTCTGTCTTTAGGAATTACCGTCTTATTCAGACACAAAAACTAATGCAACTTGTATTTCATCCCTGAATCATGCAAAATATATTCTTTGAAATGAAAATGAAATGAAACCACCATTCTGGTTCTTCTTCCTCCCGTCCATTTCTGGCAATTTGGAAAAAACTTAAGTTTTTCCTCTTTTCCTCTTCCTCTGGAATCTTCGGATTGGACACCTGCCATTTCGTCTTCTACTAGAGATGAACTCTTGGCCGCTAAACCTTTGCCTCTAACTCCTCTCTTGACGATTTCGGAGCTATTACTCCTACTCTACACCATCTACCCCTCATACTCTACCCTATATCATAGTAATATCATTAACGAATGTTATTTATTGCTCTTTTGAGCTATATTAATAATAAATATATTTTATATAAATAACATATATATATATATTATATATATATTAGGATAGATTCGTATTAGGGTAGGGTACAACTAAGGTACCTACCGGGGAGGCTTCCCTACCTACCCACCCTGGTTTTTTTTTTATCGAAAAAACCGGTAAAATGAGATTTGGAAACCAAAAAAATATGTGATATAGTGACTATAAAAAAACCTCTGTAGAATTGTTTTTTTTTACACGCACACACACACTACACACACACCACACACACACACACATATATATATTATATTATATTATAATATATATTTATATCTATATTATATATATATATATATATATACTATATATATTAATATATAATTATATATATTATATATATTATATATATTAATATATATATATTATATATATATATATATATATATATATTATCTATTTTATATATTTATATATATATATATATATATTATATATTTATATATGATATATATATATTTTTGCGGGTACTACCCTATATTATTCCAGGTATATGGTTATGCTACTATAGGTTTATACAAAATCCATAATATTTATCATAAATGATATATATATGATACTATATAGTTTTATCAGATTAATTTAAATATATATTATATTAATATATATATAATATATATATTATCATATATATATATATAGTTATATATCTAATAATATATATATATTATATTATATAATAATATATTATAAATAATTATATATAGTAATATTAATATATAATTTATATAATATATATTAGAGCTATTTATAAGCAGTGACGTAATTAACAGTAAAGAGCGAATAATAACATATAATTATAATGTATCGTTAATTTTAAATAATATATTTTAGGTATGTAAAATACATTAATATTTTATAGTATTTAACTTTAACCTATTACCTAACCTAACCTTAACTAAAACATAAATCACCTATAACCTAACTGCCTAAATGTAACCAACCTAATGACGGAAGTCAACATCTTATATAAATGATCACATATATTATAATTAGTGAATGGAGTCGTAATAGCTGAATTTTTACCATATAACAGAATTTCAGCAAGAGTCTCCGCAGTCTTATAAAAATTTTATTCGCAAAAACATATTTATTGTAATTAAATATATTAGCTGGCAATTATAAATAAATTTAACAAATAAATTATTAACGCAACTTAAATAACTTTACCTACTACCTTATCTATATAATACTACTATTTAAATACCTTACTATATAATACTTTAGTATTAGTTATGATTATATAATAGATTAATAAGTAAAAACTAAAATGAACTAATTGTTACTGAAAATGATAATGTGAAGAATAAAATCTTATGAATCCATAATATATCTTGAAATGGAATATATATATCGAATACCCAACCGTGCATATGTTAATGCGACTGAGAATGATAAAATTCAAATACTTAGGACTAATATCGACATATTACTCGTTGAGCCCACTTTCCAAACCAAAAGAGTAATCTATGAATTCTAAGAATTCAATCTTTATAGTGCGTATATAGAATTAATTCTTTACTCGTTCAAGATGTGAATTATTATTATTTTTCATATCACTAGGTATTTAATTATGCTCTGATTGGCAGATTATATTCCCATATCATTAATTAATATTTTATTATTTTAACATTGCCAATAATATATATTTTAAACGAACAATATATAAACCTCTGCTTAAGAATGTGTATAATACACATGATACATGCCTGCTGCGGTTTAAAATGATTTAAGGCCCTTCCATAAACAAGAGAATAACTTTGCATCTCTGCTGGAATCTTATAATCACACTGCATGCTGGGACATCTAGTTCCTCGTTACCCATTGTTTCCTTCTTTTGAATGCTTTGGCATCGAAGACTCTGCCAGCAGTTCTGAATGATGCCTTGTCTACTAACTTGAAAATTGTCAATTATGTCAGAGCAAGGACTCTGAATCATCGCATTTTCAAGAGACCTTGTCAAGAAATGGGAGCAGAGTATGAAGTTCTTCTGTACCAAACAGAGGTTCGATGACTTTCCAGAGGACAAATCCTGAAACGAATGACTGAACTGAGAGAAAAAGTTTCACTTTTTTCTGAGAGAAAAAAAAGAAATCCCACTTTCAGAACAGTTTAACAGTGAGGGGTTCATTCATGGATTGACCTACTTGGCGGATATTTTTGGCCAAATGAATAAAGTAAATCTTTCAAATCAAAGCCATGAAGTAACCATTATGGATGATACTAAAAGAATGAAAGCTTTTCTGGGCAAACTGCCGCTGTGGAAGGGGAGGATGGAAACAGGTAACTACGCAAACTTTCCAATGTCAGAAGGAAACTCAGACTCTGGTCGGTCGGCCAATTGAAAAACAAACTAACTTTTTTTTGCAACCCTGCTGATGGTAATCCTCCAGTGGTTCTTAAAACTTGTGCTTTTGAGCTTGCATCCAGACTTGGTAAATTGCTTCGTCTCAGTCATTCCAACTCGATCTTCTCATTTTGCTGGAAACGTGCACTCATTCAACGTATCTGTGCCGAAGAGGTAGACAAATTTCTCAACATTCCTAACTATCATCCCTATCGTTTAGTCCTTCTTTCTTTCTAAGATTTTGGACTCATCAACATCAACATCAATCATCAACAACGTATCTGTGCCGAAGAGGTAGACACCACTTTCAACTTTCTAACTATCATCCCTAGTGTTTAATCCTACTTTCTTTCTAAGATTTTGGAATCATCGACATTAACATCAATCATCAATCATCAACAGGACGATTTGGAACAATCTCAATTGTGGTGATTTTTTTCTTTTCTTTTTAATAAAAGTTTACAACTCCTAGGCACAGCCCTTATTTTAGAAGGGGAACCTCTCTAGGTAATTGCTACCCAGGATCCGGACAGGGGGGGATCGAACCCAGGTCCTTGCCTTTGAGAGACTGTCACTCTCTACCCACTGAGCCACAGTAACGGCATATCTGATCTGGTTTCTCTTCTCTCTCTCTCTCTGTTTCTTGTTCCTCTCTCTCTCTTGGGTATCGAAATCATTCGATAAAGTCTGGCACACAAATCACTTTGATTTCTTTTCCGGTCGTCCTGCAGCAACTATTGTAGACTGCCACAGTTCATCACTTTAAATCTATCAACAGTGTACCTCAGGGCACTGCCCTACACCCAACTCTTTATCTAAATTTCATTAATGACTCTCTCTCTCTCTCTCTCTCTCTCTCTCTCTCTCTCTCTCTCTCTCTCTCCCTCCCTCTCTCTCTCTCTCTCTCTCTCTCTCTCTCTCTCTCTCTCTCTCTCTCTCTCTCTCTCTCTCTCTCTCTCTTCTCTCTCTCTCTCTCTCTCTCTCTCTCTCTCTCTCTCTCTCTCTCTCTCTACTGCATTGCCTTTGAATATCTATTTGAGTATCTCCATCTTGAGCAGTCTTTTGCTAGCTTTCCACTAACTCATGCTTATGCTCATCTTGCATGTACTCCGGCTGGTAGAGTATGGAACACACGTTCTCTTCTTTTACCAACTTTCTTTGACTTGCCACTTTTAAACACCGAATGGGAACTTTCCCCAACTACGGTGGGTTCTGTGTAGACTGGTCTTTTTATATATATATAGAGATAGAGCGAGATAGTGGTAAACAAAGATATATATATATATATATATATATATATACATGAGTTAAAGAGATATATATATATATACACAAATTTATATACATGGCATAACTTAAAACTTGGGATATCGCTGAAAAGAAATGAGCCAAAATGGGCTTCAAATCTACCATCATTTAATTATACAAGGCTGCGTTACCTTCATCGTATTGAATGCCTGGTAGGTGTGAATACACACAAATATATATATATATATATATATATATATATATATATATTATATATATATATATTATGTATATATATATATATATATATATATATATATATATATATAGTATATGTATATATATATATATATATATATATATATTATTTAAAAATCTGGCGACAACGCACCATCAGATTTGTATAAAAATATTATGAATTAGATTTAGAAAGTAAAGTCGCCAGCAATACGGGCGACTTTTACTTCTTTGGGTAGGGGCGTGCAGTAAACTACTTCTATTTAAGCTTGCCTGCTCCTCTTTCTATTTTAGAGCCAACAGTGTTGTCTGAATCAGGTTGTTTATTGACTTCTTCAAACTTTCTTACAAACAATTTGCAAGTATGATTTAGAAATCGGTAAATACACTTTATATATATATATATATATATATATATATATATATATATATATATATATATATATATATATATATATATATATATATATATATATATATATATATATATATATATATATATATATTAATGTATAAATATTTGGACACACGATCAAACGAAATATCTTGAAACATGATGAAACAAAATGTTTCATCTAAATTTTTCAATTGATATACAATGAAACCAAAACATAACGAAACAGTTTTTCAATCGTTGCTAAAATGGCTTATAGTAATGTTGACAATAAAGATAATGATGAGTTTTTTGCTATTTTATCATGGGATTGGAAAGTTGGCAGGAGTAATCAACAATATTCTGGGAACACCCACTCAACGAACAGAAAAAAGTTTTCTGGAAAAATTTATACAAAAACTATACAAAATATTTTTTTTAATTTACTAGAGTTAGTTTGGAAACTATTGATTACACCAGGGGTTCCCACCTTGTTTTTGTTTGTAGACTCCATGAGTCCAAACTTTACCTACGTGAACCCCATATACTCATATGTAATATTCCTAAACTAAAAATATTTATCTATAGGTTAGTAAAAATTAATAATTATTATGGACCCCGAAATAAAAAATTTTCCCTGTGAACTCACTCAAAGCTTCTGTGGACATAGGTTGGGAATGGCTGGATTACACAATGTAACACATATTTTGTTTATCTATATATTCTTCGATGTTCTTATGGGTATTATTATTCGGCGTTGTTTAAAAATCATTTTAATTTTTGCGATCATCGATAGTTTTTGAGATATTTATATCTTCATATTTGCTATCTATATGTTCACCGTTTCTCTGTGACAGCGTGTTGGTGTGATATATTGGAATATTATAATGATGATAAATAAGACATTAAATGTGTTTTCTTTTAATGGAGAGTGTTTTGGAAGTAAAACAAACATTAAAAATGGGACAATGCCATTATGACATTGTAAATGCTTTGATGATATTACTATTCTAGAAATTAAAAACTGCTTTGACGATCGAGTTTTTCTAGAGTGAAGACTTATCTTTTCTGAGTAGAGACCATACATAGTTTCCCATCAAAGCAGTATCCCCATGACCCTTAGTATCTTCTTTCTATTGTTGTGATGTCTTGATGAAATCTCTGGCCATGCTCCTCGCTGGCGTCACCTAAGTTTTCGAGGAAGAACTCTAGGTGTGAACGCAAGAAGTGTATTTTTATGAACATACGATAACCCAGTTCCTTGAAGCTTTCAAAAAAGCTTTGCTACCAGCTGTTTGAAGCTAGAATCTTTGTGATACCCTAGGAATCCACAAACTACACACCAAGCTTCTCATTCAACATTCGTCATCGCTCTTTTAAGTTTTTTCGACTTCAACATTGGGTTTATTTGGGGTCCAACAAATATACCACCCTTGATCTTAGTATTAGATAGTTTGGGAAACATAAGACGTATTTCCTGAAATGCTTCTCCTCCATGATCTAAAATCTTCGCAAACTGTTTTACCAATTTAAGTTTAATGGGAAGTGGAGGCAATAAAACTTTTCCGGCTCGACTAACGGCTGTCTGAGAACATTTAACATTCCTTGCTACAGTTCAACTCGTGGTGGCCACTGAACTTTCTTATAATGTTCATCATCAGCTCTTCTATACCATAGGCAAAGGTAACATTAATATTTTGTGTATTCCCTTGCAAACCAAGCAATATATATATATATATATATATATATATATATATATATATATATATATATATATATATATATATATATATATAGTATATATATATATATATATATATATATATATATATATATATATATATATAAATATATATATATATAGTATATATATATATATATATATATATATATATATATAAAGTATGCACGAAAACGCGAAAGCGTTTCAAC
>JABUQX010133735.1:0-5000 GCA_015478945.1 Trachelipus rathkii
TCTATTGTTAATTGATAATGTATTTAATTATTTTACGTTATTTATTGATCAGAGTATAATGTGCTAAATGTCAATATATATCATATTTTTATAATAATTTATAATATATAATTAATATATATATATATATATAAATTTATATATATTAGTAATATATAATATATATATAATATATACTATTAGTATATATATAATATTAATATTATAATTATATATATATATAATAATATATATATATATATGATATATAATATATATATATATATATATATACTATATTAAGAAAAAAAAACACTTACCTCGCTAAATAAGTATTGATTTTGAAAAATCCTCATGTGTAGATATAAAAAAACTTGGTTAATGATACTACAGAATCTAAGAATGTGTCTTAAAGTGTTGATCATAAGAGCTCTTGATAAAGAATGATCCATCGAGTAGTTCGTCGATTTATATATAACTCAGCACCCAAATCTATACAGTGGTGTCAAATCACCTCTGTGATGCGCTGTTGCCAAACCTACCATTTTGTTTAATAAATATAATACGTATTCAGAATCTAAGAATGTGTCTTGAAGTGTTGATCGTAAGAGCTCAATGATTTATATATAACTCAGCTTCCAAATCTATACAGTGTTGTCAAATCGAACTCTGTATGACTGCGGTTTTGTCTTAAGATAAGTTTTTGTTTAATAAATATAATAAGTATTGCGCATCACTTTATGCAAGTGGATATAGCATAATCATTTTTATGTTTCATGTTGAAATTTTCTGAAAGGGAGGCGGAGTCTAAAAAGAGATAAGCTAAAATTATTCTCTGGTTTTATTTTTTGCGTGTTGTTTTTGTGTGTGTGTGTGTGTGTGTGTGTGTGTGTGTGTGTGTGTGTTGTGTTGTGTGTGTGTGTGGGTATGGGGTATGTTCATATACATATATAGTTGATATAATAAATAATAATAAGAATAATAATAAAATACACAATAATAATAATGAATGAAATAAAATTAATAATAATAATATAATAATAATATAATAATAATATAATAATAATAATAATAATAATAATAATATAAATAATAATAATAATAATAAAACTATCTGTTTAAGATAAAAACAGATGTTAAGTAAGGACAAGAAGTAATCAAATCTCGTTCCCTCTCATGTTCAGAGATAATAAGATTAATGAGTACATTCCTCCGAATTTCATTGGCTGAAGTGACTCGTGATGGCTTAACATACAGTTCTCTGATTGGTTTACCTTGAAAGCCGTACTAAAAAATGCGTAATGTTTAGGTGTCGGGTAGAGGGCAATTTACCTACCAATGTTTTAGTTGTGGACCTGTAGGCAAAGTGAT
This sequence comes from Trachelipus rathkii, assembly GCA_015478945.1. Classification (NCBI taxonomy): domain Eukaryota; kingdom Metazoa; phylum Arthropoda; class Malacostraca; order Isopoda; family Trachelipodidae; genus Trachelipus; species Trachelipus rathkii. The sequence continues at coordinate 1,351 of JABUQX010133735.1, forward strand.
CGCACGCGTTATTGGTATTGTGAGATTTTATGTGAATAATAATAATAATAATAATTAAGTAATAATAATTAATAATACTATAATAATAATAAATAGATAATAATAATATATGGAATAATAATAAAATATCATAATAATAATAGATAATATTTTGTTGCGGTTGTTGCATAGTTAAGATTGAGATCTGCTATGTTGACCATCTGTTGGTAAGTTGAAACTTTCTAATTTTAGTTACCTGGTTAATGATTGCTGTATGTCAGTTTAGGCTAGGAATGAGATTATTTTGTTTAGTTTTCAATATTACAACATGTTAATGTAAAATTAACATAATATTTTAGAGATATGTTGAAAAAAGTGTTGTATATGTTCATTTACACTTGAAACGTCTTTGAATTAATAATTTAACAAAAAAAAACAAACAACGACAACAACAACAACAACAACAACAACAACAACAACAACAACAGCATCAACAACTGCAACTAAGGCCACAGGAACAACAGCATTTCAACTTTCGTCAACATCAACAACTGCACCAAATGCAACAACAAAACGCGACATTTCAACAACAACACTACAGCAAAGAATTTAATTTTATGTTATGTTTAAATACAAAAAGATACTTATAAATGGACTTGAAAATCAATAGATCAATAAGATCAATAGATCATAGATCATGGATGGGTAGAAGGATAGAGTGGGTTGGTTTGATAACTGATTTACTGTTTTAGGGTAGTAAAAATGCAAATTTTTTAAGTTATAAACATAAAAGGATAAATTTTTTTAGTAAAAACAATGTTTAAAGAAAGCAAAACAAAAAATAATAAAAGTTTTTTTGTGTTATGTTATACAAAATATGACTTTGAATCAATCGATCAATAGATCAATTAGATCATAGATCACAGAAGGGTAGGAGGGTGGGTGGGTTGGTTTGATTAACTGATTTTACCTGGATTTACTGCTTTAAGGTATGTAAAATGCAATTTTTTTAGGCTATAACCATAAAAAGAATAAATTTTTCTTTTAAAACCAAAGTTTTAAAGAAAAGAAACATGAAAGAAATAAAAATTTGAAAATACTTTTTATGAAAAAAAATTAAAGAAAAAAAATTTTTAAAAATTAAAATAAAAAATTAAACACAAAGTGTAAATGTAAAATAAAACTTTAAAAAAAAAAGTTAGAAAAATAAATTTTTAAAAATTAAAATAAAAAATTAAACACAAAGTATAAATGTAAAATAAAACTTATAAAAAAAAAAATAGAAAAATAATTGAATAAAAATTAAAATAAAAAAAAATTAAAACAAAAGTAATTTATAAAACTTGTAAAAAATAGTAACACAAAGTATATAAACTTAAAATAAACTTGTAAAAAAAAGTTAGAAATAAATTAATAAAAAAAAAAAAAAAAAAAATTAAAAAAATTAAACACAAAGTTTAAATGTAAAATAAAACATAAAAAATAAAGTCAGAAAAATAAATTGAATAAAAAACAAACAAAAAAAATTATATTAGTTAACGTTTATAAAAAGAAAATGAGATTTGAAAATATAAATGTCAGTCTTCAACATTTAGAAAACGGGTTATCTTTGCAAGATGCAATACAATTGACGACATGTACATGTTAGAACAGAAGCAGTAATGATATTGTACTTATTAAAACGAATGTTTATAACTCGGTGCCGCACCGGTCAGCCACCGGTGCCGGTACTCAACTCTGTCTCATTCTCAGCACTCTCTTCCTTTCAATCCTTCCTCCTTTTTCCTCCATCTTCCTTTCTTCTTCCTCTGTTTTGCATTCCATGCATTTTTTTTTCATTCGAGACCCCCCTCCGTTGGGGGGGGGGCCCAGACACCATTTACGGACTTATAACCGTCATTTTCGAGATCTACAGGTTCAATAACATATATTTTGATATAAATATGGGACTAAACGAATGTTTATTAACCTTAGCACAGCACAGGCTCCAGCAGCCGGTGCCATTGTCAACTGCGACTCCTCTGACTCAGACTCCTTCTCCAGATTCTTTCCTTCTCTGACTCCTCCTTCCCCCATCCTTCCTCCTTTTTCCTCATACTTCCTTTCTTCTTCTCTGTTTTGCATTCCATGCATTTTTTCTTTTTTTCAGGAGGGGACCCCCCTCCGGGGGGGGGGGGAATCCCTGAACTCCGAAGCCGAATCCGACTCGGAATCCTTTTCCAACTCCGAATCCTCTATCCAGCCTCCAAATTACAGCCTTCTACGATCAATTTAATTTTTAGGGGGGCTGCGCCCCCTACCCCTTAAGGGGGGGGGACGCAGGGGTACGTAATCCTGTGCGGTGCGGGGCCATATACGGTTATAACTATCATTATATATATTATATATATATATATATATATATATATATATATATATATATATATAATATATATATATATATATATATATATATATATATATATTTTTATTTTTTTTTATAATATATATAAATATATATATAATATATATATATATATAGTATAATATATATATATATATATATATATATTTATTTATTTATTTTTTTTTTTATTTATTTATATTATTATTTATTTATTAATTAATTTATTAATTATTAATTTTTTTTTTTTTTTATTATTTATTTTTTATTTTTTTTGTTTCGAAAAAAAACCTTCGGTTTTTTTTCGTCGATCGAAGGGGAAGAGCGACCCTTTTTACCGTGGGAATTTTATTCAAAATTTTCCCACGCTATCCAATATTTTCCCATGACCCGTTGGAACCGTACTGTTACTACAACGATTAATCGACTGAATTTTAAATATTTTTTTTTCGATTATATTTTTTAGTGTAACAAGTCAACCATAGCACGTAGAAAACATCGATGTAAGGGGGTAAAAAAACAATCGATAAATCGATTGAAAACCGTCAAAATGATCTATCGTCATTTAAAACCTTTCTAGAACCAAAAAAAAACCCTTCTGGGGGCTCCGCCCCTTTTTGGGGGTAAAACCCTTGAGTTCAGGCTCAAAACCTCGGAAGTCGGTCTTCCAGACCTTAAATTCGGTCTCACCGACCTTAAAAACCCTAACCTTGACACGTCAAGTTGCACAATGTTGCAAAATGTTGCTTGCAACATGTGTAACATCCGGTTGCAACTTCCGGATTTCAGTTTGGCTGTCAGTTGTGCCCTCCTTACTACTAATGAAATTGAAATAAAATGAAAAAAAAATTAATACAAATAACAATAAAAAAAAAAAATAAGTTATAAGAAAAGAAATAAAATTAAATAAAATTGCCTTTACTTGCATATCTTTCATATATGGAATTTCAGAAATACAGATTCTGAATTTATAACCTTTTCAATATGGGTAGTGGTTGTGGTGGTGGTTGGCTGTTAGTGGTAGTGGTTGGGAGAAGAGGTTGGTTACAGTTACAGTTACAGTACAGTACTTCGCATATACTTGGGTCCCTTGTTTCTTAGTAATATTAATGAATTAATAATATATTTTTTTACTCACGTGTTTTAAGTTTCTTAAAATTTACATTACCATTGGTTGGCTAAACTCTTGGAACCTAATATTATCTGTCATTCCCATCAGCATCTGCTGATGTCGAAAATAAAAATTCAAATCTGTAAATATTTTAAACTCATATCCCGTCCACTATAT
>JABUQX010133735.1:10000-18118 GCA_015478945.1 Trachelipus rathkii
CTGACTCCAAAAATTCTACTCTCATACCCCCTGACCCGTGAGTGATGGTGAAATAATTTTTAAAATATAAAAAACACTATTTTTTCAAGTTGATAATCCAAAAAAATAAAAATCAAGTTACCCTAAAATTTTAAAGATATAAGGAAAACGTTTTTTTTTTATGGGTATCATGTTAAATTAAAGTTTGAAACGTACGATGCTATCTTATTTTTTGGAATTATTTATTAAAATTAATAATTATTAATTTTCTTTTGGGTTTCCTGCATTAAAATGTTTGCTGAATTCAAAAATTATTCACGTTTTTATGTAGCTATCGCGTTTTTTAGATCAGGTGTCACCTCTAATCTAAACGGCTGGCCAAATATATAATATATATTATATATACTATAATATATATATTATATATTATAGTATATATATATATATATATATATAGATATAATATATATATATATATATATATATATATATATTATATAGTACTAATATGATATATACTATATATATGGCCAAACTCAAAATTAGGGGCACAGATATATCAGAATGTAAAAAAAAATATTAGGAGGCTCGAGCCGACGGGGGACAGAGGGGGGGGAGTCCCCCCGTCGTCCACCAATAAGGCCGAGAGACCCCGACTCCTGCTATCTTTGCGGTTTACACTGTGGATTCCTTCATTAACAAAAAATATATTATTTTTAGTACTGAAGAATAGTCAATTCGAACGTTACTTAGAAACGATTTTTTTTTAATTGCACAGTATCTTCTATTACACTTTCTATTAATACATCTATACATATAACTTCGTCCTTTTTCATATAATTTACATTTAACGTTATATTTTAAACATATTTTTTCACTTACAATTAAATTAAAGTGTTGCAAAAAACCAACTAATTCACTCTTATTATCGCAAACGGCAAACAAATCGTCCAGTATCATGTTTCCAAATATTACTTATATTAGCATATTTCCAAATATTACTACATTACGACTTTCGATTGTGTTTCTCATCAATAACCTCGTTGCCACTATAAAGTATTATTTTATTCTAAATACAGTAAATTTGTAATTATTTTTTTTTTATCTTATTTCTTTCAATTTTTTTAAATAATTAAAGTGTGTTTTTAAAAATATGTCTTAAAAATACATAATACAACTCAGGGTCCACCTTTCAAGAATAAATATACATAAGCGATAATAGCTTATATTCCCCTACATATATATATATATATATATATATATATATATATATATATATATATATATATATATATAAAAAAAAATATAATATATTTATAATATATATATATATATATATATATATTATATATATATATATATATATATATAGGTTTCCACTGCCCATACACCTCCTTCAGTTTTTTTTTTTTTGCTTTTTTTTTTAGTATAAGAGATATATTGATCTAACAATGAATTCAGTGGTACGACATGCATTCAAAAGTTCGAATATTTTAAATAATTTTTTTAAAATCACAATTTATGTTAATATTTTTTCAAAAATGAAATATCTCAAAAGTTTACGACACTTACAGGAAAAATAAATTTACATTTTGGAATCAGCGTATAAAGCTTATTCAAAATGTAAAAAAAATTAAATATCTCGAAAAGTACGAGTATTATACAGAAAAAGCCAATTACATACTTTGGGAATCAGCGGTATAAAACTTATTAAAAAATGTAAATAAAAGAAAAAAATTAGGGGGCTCGAGCCGACCGGGGGACAGAGGGGGGGACGTTTTCCATACCCCGTGGGGAGGGGCGGAGGAACCCCCGCGGACACCCAAATACCAAGAGCGGGGGTTTCCGGAGAACCCTCCCCGGAGGGGAGGAATTAGTCCCTACCCGTCGTCCCCGGAAGGCCGAGAGACCCCGACTCCTGCCATCTTTGCGGTTACCCTTGGGGGTATTCTTTAGTTAAAAAACAAAAAAATTGAAACTGACGGAAGTCGTAAAACGTAAAAGTCCTATAGATTTTTGAATCATGTCCGTTTACAACTTAAATTGATTGTTAGGAATCATATACTAGAAATATTTAAAAAAAAAACAAAAAAAATTTCAAAACTGACGGAGTCGTAAAAAGATAATGTCATATATATAATATATATATATAAATATATTATATAATATATATATATATATATATATAATATATATAAATAGTATATATATATATATTATAATATATATTATATATATATAATATATATAATATATACTATATAATATATATATAATATATATATATATATATATATATATAAAGTATATTGAATGTGTTTTATCAAGTCATTTTGTCAAATAAATTTAATTGCTCGAATGTTTTACCTATTTAGTACTGGCACCTGTTTCAATGATTGCAACCGCAAGTCAATTTATTGGTTTGATAATAACCTTCTACTATCTTGTGAGAGACCTTCCTTTAGTGAATATGAAAGTTCCTGCTTTTGGTGGATGGTCAACTTTTCCCCTTTTCTTCGGAACAGCGATGTATACGTTTGAAGGAATTGGTTTGGTAAGGATTTTTGGACCCATCAATACGTTTTTGTACATGCAAAAAGTTTTATTAAATTTTTATATCTATCGAAGAATTCAAATTTATTAATGAGTAGTGACGATATATTATCTAATTCAGTTATTTTACTATTGCCAAAATATTTTTTATTGGTAAACAAACCTTTAAGCACTTTTCTTACATATATCGATACTGTTATATCGATATATCACTTAACCCAGCAGTGTGAAACTAAGCAGTACTTCTAATTTAGCAATAGCTGAGAACCTAACAAAAACTTTATCTAATCCAACAGTGCTAACCTAAGCTAAGCTCCTAACCTATAGCAGACAACTGTAATGGAAATAAATATAAAAGTGACTGTATTTCGATTTTTTACTCATTAATCGATATGCATCACTTGATATATTGCAAAAAAATATATAAATATTTTCAATATATGTTAGAAACTTGTTTAGGTTATGCCTTTTTTTTATAATTTATTAATGAAAGCAATAATACAATATACCTTTTTTAATAGGTGAAAATAGTTTAATTAAAGAATAATTATTATCAAAAGTTTTATTTTGCTTTCACTTTTATAAAATTCATTACGTTATTTTTACCTTTTAATAAAACTAATTTTAAAAAGTTAATAATGAGAACAATAGAGTATTTTAACACTTATCTAAAAAGCTATTTAAATTACATATATTAACCGACTATAACTGTAGGGTTTTACCTTTGGAAAACAACATGAAGCATCCAAGCCATTTTCCAGACTGGACTGGTGTACTAGTTTCTGGAAAATTAATAGTAGTTTGCGCTTGTAACTGGCGGCCATGGGTTTTTATGGTTACTTGAGATATGGAGACGATGTAATGGGTTCCATTACCCCTAAACTTGCCAGGAGATGAAGGGTATGTACATTTAGTTTCTGATATGCTTCAATCAATAATTTTCAGAGCTGCTACAAATACCTAAATAAACTAAACATTATCTATAACTATCTATCTATCTACTAATCTAATCTATCTATCTATCATCTATCTATCTAACTCTATCTATCTATCTTTATTAATTTCTATAAAAACTATAAGATGAACAAATTGTGCTGTATATTAGCTTGTATACTTTGATAGATTTTCTGATTATATCAAAGACTTTTATGATTTAAGTGAATCGTTAAAAATGGAAGTTAATGACTTACTATGTTATGTGACAACAGCTTTAGATGTGATCAATAATGATACTATTGTTATGACCTGCATTGCTTTTTATGGTGCATCTAATATCAAGGATGCTAAACAGAGACTTTCGAATATATTAGGAGAAGAAATAAAATGGAGAAGAGGAGATGATAGGTTGAGAGGTGATATGCAGGATATTTTGGACTTAATTCATCTGCTAAACATAAGAATAAAGATTTCGCTAAATTTGCTGAAGAGACAATATAGATCGCTCCACCAGCAAGTGGTATTTGAATTATTGGGTGGAGAAGTAAATCAATTAATTGATGAAGTCCACAAACTAGAGAGGAAATTAATCAAACTGAAAAAATCAGAGATGAATAAATAATAAACAAGCATCTGATATGGTTGGTATTAATAAAAAATTTTTAATTAAATATAAGTGAGAAGAGAAAACTTAAATAATATAAACGATAAAAGAATGATAAGATTTCCGGAAGTTGTACTTCGAATGATGAACTTTTAGATCTCATTAAATTTCAATACTACTTTTACCTCCTGCTTTCCAAATGGATTTAAGCATTGATTCTGAAGAAGTTACTGCTTTAAAAAAATCAAACGTAAATGAAATTATGCTTAAGAAAGTTTGGGCAGAAATTTCTTAAATTCCATATAGAAAAAGAAATCTGCGTCATCCTAAAATAATTTACAGAAACAAGAAAGATCTATAAAAGATTTGGGTTTTCTTTTAGCATAATTTAATAATGATAATATTAATATAATTTTTTATATATACTAAAAAATTTGGTTTCTGAAGAGACGAGTGATCGTCAATTGGAAGACGATATATATGATAAATCAAAAGATGATATGTTTACTAATGTGAAGTCTCGAAAAAAGAGTAAACAAATAATTTATGGAACTAAAAATTCAAATCCTAATGGTAACAAGAAGTGCCAAAAGTTTATGGACTTTTACATTAACAGATGTGATTTAGGTGTTAAAAATATTCACTTAGAAGAATTTATTAAAGAAAATTTGAACATAGATTGGTTAAATATTGAAGAATTGAATTGCAGGAATCCCTATTCTAAATCCTTTAAAATTACAACTGATTCAGGATTTAAAGAAAAACTTTTGAATGAAGACTTCTGGCCTACGGGAGCTATTTGTAAAAAAAATTTTACTAACAAAAAGAATGGCATCAACAAATCCTGTATTTAAATGATATTTATAAAGACATATCGAGTAGTTGATTTATTTAATGATGACTTTGAGGCTCTAAAATCAAGGATTAAATTTGACAGAAGAAGATATCCTAAGATAAAATATGGCATTATTATTAATTAATGGAACTCATGTGTATATTAAATTTTTAACTCTTTTGTTAAATTTTTAAATTTTATTTTACTTATAAATGTACTATGTTTACGAAGTAAAGAGTTAAAGAGTATATATCTATCTATCTATCTATCTATCTATCTATCTATCTATCTATCTATCTATCTATCTATCTATCTATCTATCTATCTATCTATCTATCTATCTATCTATCTATAATAACATAAACATAATAATAATATGTATAATATATATATAATATATATATATATAATAATAATATAATAATATAATATATATATATATATATATTTATAATAATAATATATAATATATATATACAATATATATACAATAATCATTATATATATATATATATATATATATATATAATATATATATATATATATATTTATATAAATAATATAAAAATAAAAAAAAAGAGATAGATAGCTATAAAAATTTTTCTATGATAATAATAATAATATTATTTATATATATAATAATAATATAATAATAATATATGTATTCAATAATAATAATAATAATAATATATACTATTAATAATATATTAATGTAATAAACTATTATTATAAAAAATTAATATTTCTTCTTCTTCTAATGAATAATAATAATAATAATAATAATAATAATAATAATAATAATAATAATAATAATAATAATAATAATAATAATAATAATAATAATAATATATATATATATACTATATATATATATATGCATAAGTGGTGGCGATCTAAAAAAAATCACTATCTATACTATCTCATCTATCTATCATCTATCTATCTGTCTATCTGTCTATCTATCTATCTATCTGTCTATCTGTCTGTCCTCTGTCTATCTGTCTGTCTGTCCGTCTGTCCATCCTGTCCATCTGTCACTGCTCATCTGTGTCATCTGTCTGTCTGTCTCGATTATCCCAGTCACATCCAGTCTGTCAGTCTGTCTGATCTGATCAGTCTATCAATCCATCGATATCGATCAATCAAACAAATCAATCTATCAAGTCTGTCAATCTATCAATCTATCAATCTATCAATCTATCAATCTATCTATCTATCTATCTATCTATCTATCTATCTATCTATCTATCTATCTATCTATCTATCTATCTATCTATCTATCTATCTATCTATCTATCTATCTATCTATCTATCTATCTATCTATCTATCTATATATCTATATATCTATATATCTATATATCTATATATCTATATATCTATCTATATATCTATATATCTATATATCTATATATCTATCTATCTATCTATCTATCTATCTATCTATCTATAGACAAATTTCTTTATCTATAAATTTATTTTAACGTTCTAAATTATAATTATTACGGGGAGTTTCTTATTTATTTAATTAACATAACAATTTAAGTACATTTTTATACTTTAGACAAAATACTTAGCAAAAAATAAAAATAAAAATATTACGATATTGTAAAAAAAATAAGAATTTAGCATAATTTAATAATGATAATATTAATATAATTTTTTATATATACTAAAAAATTTGGTTTCTGAAGAGACGAGTGATCGTCAATTGGAAGACGATATATATGATAAATCAAAAGATGATATGTTTACTAATGTGAAGTCTCGAAAAAAGAGTAAACAAATAATTTATGGAACTAAAAATTCAAATCCTAATGGTAACAAGAAGTGCCAAAAGGTTTATGGACTTTTACATTAACAGATGTGATTTAGGTGTTAAAAATATTCACTTAGAAGAATTTATTAAAGAAAATTTGAACTTAGATTGGTTAAATATTGAAGAATTGAATTGCAGGAATCCCTATTCTAAATCCTTTAAAATTACAACTGATTCAGGATTTAAAGAAAAACTTTTAAATGAAGACTTCTGGCCTACGGGAATAATATGTAGAAAAAATTTTACTAACAAAAAGAATGGCATCAACAAAATCTGTATTTGATGATGTTTATAAAGAACTTATATCAGTAGTTGATTTATTTAATGATGATTTTGAGGCTCTAAAATCAAGGATTAAATTTGACAGAAGAAGATATCCTAAGATAAAATATGGCATTATTATTAATTATGTAGATCAAATTATTAAGTCATTTTTTAATTTTTAAATTGATTTTTACTTTATAAATGTACTATGTTTACGAATAAAGAATTAAAGACTATACACTGCTTACTCTGTACATCAGACATATCTATCTATCTATCTATTTATCTATCTATCCATTTTTCTATCATCTATCTATTTATCTATCTATCTATCTATCTATCTATCTATCTATCTATCTATCTATCTATCTATCTATCTATCTATCTATCTATCTATCTATCTATCTATCTATCTATCTGTATCTGTCATCTATCTATATCTATCCCCATCCATATCCATCATATACATACTATCTATCTATCTATCTATCTATCTATCTATCTATCTATCTATCTAAATATCTATCTTATCTATCTATCTATCTATCTATCTATCTATCTATCTATCTATCTATCTATCTATCTATCTATATATATATATATATATATATATATATATATATATATATATATATATATATATATATATATTTATGTATATATACCATATATGTAGCTATATAAAAGAGAGGGAAAGGTAGTCTCAAATGAATGAATGTGAAAAATGTATGTATGTAGAAAAATGATAAAAGTTTTAGTATATGTTATTTATATAATATATATATAATATAATAATAATAATAATAATATTAATAATAATAATAATAATAACTAATAATAATAATAATAATATATATAATAATATATAGAATAATAATATATATATAATAATAATAATAATATAATAATAATAACCAATAATATAATAATAATAATAATAATATAATAATAATAATAATAATAATAATAATATAATATAATAACTTATAAAATATATGAGATATATAATATTAATATATATATATGTATATATATATATATATCATAATAATAATATATAATATGTAATAATAATATATAATAACAATATATGTCTTTATCAGCAATAACCAACATGTATATAATATGTA
>JABUQX010133736.1:0-14142 GCA_015478945.1 Trachelipus rathkii
AATAGTAAGTTGTTAGTATAGGAAAAATATCTTGTAAATTTATCGGAAGCTGATTTATTTTTTTAAGCAATGAAGAGTATTATATAATATAATGTATTATATAGGTAGTATATATTATATCTATATCTCTATACTATATAAATATATAGCATATAGTATATAAGTATATTACTATATATATCTATATTATGATAATAAATATTATATATAATATATATATTATATATAATAGCACAATAAGAATACATATTATGCTATATCATGGGTTCATTTCTTCGTCATTGGAGTGGTTCCACGCTGTACAGTCGAGCGCGATGCTAGCACGAGGGGTTAATAGACATACTTATTGCTGCTATTTTGAGGATAGTGTCAGTAGTGAGAATAGAGGAAAATTTTGAAGTAGGCTGTTACGTATAAGGAAACCTTTTCGCTTCCGCGGTTCGACTAGAAAAGCGTTTGGCGGGTGGTGGCATTTGTAAATCATCAGCGTTGGGCGTATCCGTAGATTCAGCTATTGTAGGCCCAGGACGCGGGGGGAGGGAGGGAGGCGGAGGGGCTGAACTCGGGGACTACGGGTGAGCGTGAGAGAGGCGGGAGAGGGAGGGGCTTGCGCGTTTCCAGTTGGGGGAACATTTGGGTGAATTAAGCAGGATTGGAATAGTGGGCACGAGAGATGGTAACAGGCCTTTTTACACAGGCTACGACAAGACTTCCGTGATTGGAGAAGAAACAGCCCGTGTCCTGTTGAGTAGGATGAGCATGACCTGGTTCGGGGTGCGTTATAGTGCCGGAGGTGGTTGTGTTGTACTACGAGTCGAGCTTGATGGTTTGAATGAGGAGAGCGGAGGTTGCGAGGCGGACTGCGGAGATGTATCGATAGCTTCTAGTGTACGTTGCTTAAGGGTGGAGGGCTCCTGTAATAGATCGGCCCTGTTTGTCGCTGTAATATTCAAGGGCGGGCATGTACGCATTCGCATTGACGGCGCTCTATAGCATTAGTCGCGTTCCGCGGTCCCAAGTCTCATCGATGTACAGCGCCATCTAGTGAAGAAGGATGAGCTTTGGATCACTAATGGGAAATTTGCAAACTCTGCGTGCCACGTGCGGCTTGTTGCACTCGCGCTCATCGTCTGTGGAGACGGAAGTGAATACTAATAGGGAGAGTGGTTAGTAATGTAGGGTTGTAAAGAGCGTGTGGAGTTTTGAAAAACCCAGATGGCTAGACGCTGATTTATAGTAGAAGAAGATCGAAGAGTGTCATTTAGGGGTATGAATACTCGGTCCCGCGGGTAGTTGTTGGAACCGTACTCTTCTAACGGGTGGAGCTAGGGGTTGAAATTCACGTGCCAACGCGTCAAGATCGTCGCGTTTCAGAAGTGGGGCGAGACGATTGAGCCTCAGGAGTTCAGGAACAAACTTTGCCGTGCTGTCAGGCTACCTCTGTGGATTTATCGGTGGGGGGTTGTTAATGCGGACAATAACCAGCGAGTGCATGCTCTGGTGCATTAGAGAGGCTGGATCGGTTTCTGTCCCCTCGAGTTGTACTTGCGATTGTCGTTATCGCGCTAATCAGTAGCTTTGAGTTTTCTCCTCTTGGGGTTATCCGGAGGTCCTTGAACGCAGTGTATTGTTATACCCAGGATTTTCTTCCAGGTGTCTGAAAGGAGTCTCTCAGGAAGACAATATTGTTGCGGGAAGAGCAATCCTGCAACTGCCGCAGGACTGAGTTAGGCAGGGAGCTGCTGATAATGTAGCAGCATACTGTCGCTTGAATGAGAAAGCACTGTAGGGAATACTTGATTAATCACTGGTAAATCCCTTGAAACTGGGCTTACCAGAATTCTATTTTGCGCGGAGGACGTGGCAATAGATGCACAGTCTTTCGCACCGAAGAGGTTAGGATCAACAGGACGAACTCTGAAAGAGAGTGCTGAGATCAGTTGAGAAGGTCGAATGTTGCAGGATGGACAGCTTGGACCGGAATTTGTAAAGGGATTGGGAACTGGGGAAACTGAATAACCTTAAGAATATAGAAACCTATGAGCAGAAACGGAGGCAAGCTGTAATGAGAAACAGAAGAAAAGGTAAAGTTAACCTACACGAATAGGCCATGAGTAGAAAGAGGCAGAAGGATAGTCTTAAGGAAGTGAACGTGCAGTAATAGCTTGACGGAAGTATAAGAAAAGAAGTAGAGGTGAATTTTTGAGGGTGATAGCTGTAGTTTGTGGTAGTCAACGTTAGAATGGGGGCCCTCAGTGGAGGAAGAGACTAGTGGTAGTAACTATTCCATGGTATACTTTGTCCAGTGTGCCATTGTGTATTGTGTGAATAGAGTAAAGAACAAGCAATTTATATTAAAGGAGTTTAATTGCACAAATTATAATATTGCACCCCACAAAATACAAAATCACGAACTATTAATATAATGCACAAATACAATAAAGAATTCATCGAAAATATGATGTGTTCTGAGATCTCAAACGCAGAAGATGGTTGGCTCTAGTTAACGTGTTGCTAAATGCTCAGAAATATATAATGAGTAATTGCAAAGTACATCATAATGAGAAAAATTAAGACCATAATAAAAGAATACCAAAAATAAAATAATAATAATAATTAAAAAATACAAAGGACAAGAAACGATACATAATAAGCAGTGTAAACAATTTACAATTAGTCCGCAAAGTCAGTAAACTAAGCTGCCAGAGATCAACAAATATACGTAAAACGTTAGGCAAACGAGGCGTCTATCACCTTCCTATGTTGGAGAATCCTGCTTTATACAGTTACAAGTACTGTTAATTTATTTCAAAAGTTTTGTATATATTCAGATGATTTTCATATCTAAGTGTTAACACCATGGAGAAGTGAAAAGGCTAAATTATGCAACTATGGAAGTAATGCATAGGATGGAGCAGATTGAATACATAAAAATTAAAAAGATTAGTATAATGTCAGTAGGCCTGGGGTACGATTTAGGTTTTAGGATAGTGTTACAAGTAAGAGGTATTAATGGGCAGAGAGGTATGAGGTGAAATCATGTACATTTGAATAGAGGAACTGAAAGTGATATATAGGAGCGGGAATCATATGCCGACAATAGTCATACACAAGTTTGTAGTTGCAACACTTAGGAGGAAACTTTTTTTAAGCAATAAAAGGAATCCAACAGATCACTAAAAGAAATCTCAGAGGGTCGGAGAATAAGAGATGTGAGGTACGTTTAGCATTAAATCACAGTGAAGGGATCAGCCATAACCTGAGGACTAAGGAGGGGCAGCGAGGAGGGGAGATAGGCCAATAGTTAGACGTTAATTCTGAGCTTTCAATTAAATGAGTTCTTATACTTAATATAATTTGCTAATTAAGAAGTCGTGGATGCCGTAGAGTCAAGATTAGATGCTGGTAATAATATCAAGTTGAAACAGGAGCCACATCTTCCAGCTGAGTCCGAACTGAGTAAGCGCGGAGCGATTTGTTAAGAGGGAGAATGGGATAAGCAGTGTAGTGAGTGAACGTGAAAAAGGATTGAGCATGGTGAGGATTATGGGCAGGAAATGGACCGCGCGGGTTGGCGGGCGTCAGTGGGGGAAAGAAGAAAAGGGTAGAAGGTTACAATATAAAATTTAAAATAAGTAGGTAAGTATGAATGAATAAAAGAAGATTCCAAGAACAGTGTACGGAAAGCAAAGAGAACTACAAGAAGTATAGCAGAAGAACTGCCGACAGAGTCAGTCTCAAAGAAACCATAGCAAGGGGTGTTACGGCTCGAGCATGAACAAAAACAACAATACGAATGGGACCTATGGAGGTTAAAAGGAATCCTTTAACACCTAGAATCACATATAAAAGCAAAAATAGTCAATAAAGATAAACTAAACGGGATAATTTAGGCATGACCTCAATAATATTACCATACTACAACAGTTCAGTCGCCTACGGAGCAAAATCCCCTACGCTTTAATTATATAGATAAATAACAGCCAGTGAATGAAGATCGAACATTTTGTACCCTGCTCAAGGTCACCTCAGGAGATTCCATCCCTGTCGCAACCATACTATCATACAGTCATCTTACAATAATTATGTGGTCTTTGCTGCCAGTAGTATTCTATTTATTAATCTAAAAATAGTATCTTTAAGGAATATAAATGCAAATATAAAGAAAACTAACTTTTATGATTGTTTGGAATTAAACAAATATTCCATTTTCATTTTCTAATTAAGCTCATGTAACAAAAGTTCAGCCTTACCTAGTTTTATGTCTTACACTATGATTACATATCACGAGAAGATTCTTTAATCTAGGCTACATATATAAAAGAATAAAAATAATGAATAAGCAAGAGAGCCTAAATTCAAGTACAGGCTAAAAAGACTAAAATGAAAAACACTCTTATTACAATACATGACAAATCAATAATTACTTGCACCTTTAAGGTATAAAGAGGATAGATTATTCAATACTACATAATTGGCAAAAATCTCAATTGTGATCGCCATCAAGACATTTATCCTTCAGTAGTATCGTGGAGGGAGCCTATTCCTTTTTGGGATGTTACAATTCCCACTCTCTATAGAGGGTCGAGAAGGGATATATAGTGAGCCTCGCTCATGCAAGACTGGAATTGACTGGAAGGAGCGTGAAAATACTTGCGTTGCACGCACTGATATCAATGAAAACCTTGGGCCATTTTTCACTCGGTACCACATATGGTAAGAGATCTCTTGCTGTAGCGAGCATCTCCAGTTTCTCGTAGAGCGCTTCACCTCTTGTTCTTTCACAGATTGCAAATTTGAGATTATCTTTGCTCCTTGATGACGTTCTCTTGCAGTTTTTCTACGATGTTGAGGTTAATTTGGTGTGGATTCCTTTGAAGGTGGAATAAATGGTCAATGGCTAATTTCGGCATGAACTTTCAAAGCTAACATATCGAAATCCTCTTTCATGCCTCTCAGTAGGGTACTGAGACCAAAAAAAACGGGCATCTGTCACAATCAGCTGCTGTCCGTTTGGTTGCTGAAAAGGTGGCTTCCACTTCTGTGAATCTTTTTTTTCTTTTGTCACACGAGCAGGTTACCTCGGGTTACTATTTGAAATTCTAGAAGTAGTTAACCGTCGGAGTTGCCATCCTTGTGGGGTTTCAGCTAGCTTAAGGAATTCTTTTTAGAACCTTTTATATATCGAAACTAGATTTAATTATATCAATCAAAAAGTTTCTCATAATTGCTTCAACACCAAAAAGTAAACACCAGTTTCTGCCAATTGAACCATACAGCGATACCTAAAAAAAATGGCCGATACTGACACCGATACTATCGGTAACATCTCTAGTATATAATATATTACTATATACTAGCATACGCTATATATATACCATAGTTACTATATATATTATACTATATATATATTACTATGTATATAACTTATATATATAACTTATCTATATAGTATAGTATTATATTAACTATATATATATATATCTAACGATATATATATACACGTCAATGATCCACTCAATCATCTTATGTTCCCCAAGGCTTGGCGATAAGGTGTGCAACGTGCACGGAAACAGACACAAGTAGTTAAGAAGGAACTGCAATGTATAATCTATATAAGAAAAAAAAATATTCGAAACAAGAATCAAATAATTATTAAGATATTGGCAAAATAGGGCTCTCGACCCCCAAAAGAAATCTTTCGAGTTCAAACAAGAAAAACAACAACCTTTTCTCTAAACAACAAAATTTGACACAAATTTACCAAAAAAATGAATTACAAAGCCATTATTCTCCTTTCGATTTGTCATATATCCCTGAACCTTCAAAAGCTGCAAATTTTTATTAATTAACAATTTTATGTGCTGCATTCACAGATGCTCAATCTCTAGTTATTTTTAAAATTTTCTAAAGTTTTACAAACGTTAGTTCTACCTTAAACAGTGTTTCAACATTTTGACTCTAAACAAAACCAAAATTTTTCCACCCACGCTGAGAATTTCCTCACAACAAAATGTTCCTAATTTTCCTAAGAAAAAAATTTTAAAACATAAAAAAGATATGCTATTTTTCTTAAAAATTTTTCTTAAACCTCTTAAAAATGATAAATCTGGACCAATTTTAAAAACTCAATAAATTTTATATACATTCTCAATATTTTAAAAAAAAAACGTTATACAAGTTAAATAAAATATACAAAAAAAATTTTTGTTCTAAACTAAAGCACTACAATTTCAATTTCAAGTTTTAGTCGCGCCAACACCCAAACTAAAAGAAATGAACCTCGTTTAAAAAACTTGCGAAAACTGTACAGAAAACTTTAAAAACATTCACATTCGACTTTACTCTATACCAAGGAAATGAAAAATATTATATCATGCATTTAAAACAAAAAATTTTTTTTTAATATTTATACTTTTAAATGTGTAACAATAAAAAAAATAAAACTTTTATCCCGTGCAAATCTTAACAATTTAAAATCTACTTATGCGAAACAAAGTTATTAATTTTTCCTCCTGAGTATAAGTAGTTTTTTTTTTAAAAATCCGTCTTTCAAAGGTATATGAGAGTTTGTCCTCTTTAATGTATTATAATTTAATCTATAAGTATTTCAACTCAAAAAGCTTGATAATTATATGTGTGTAAACAAACAAACAAAATTATTGTGATGGACAAGTTATGTTCACTCCCCCGCCCCCGCCCCGATAAAGAAAGGAGGATAGTGTAGTAACCGGAACAAAATTTACATAAAAAAAAAAAAAAAAAATAAAAAAAAGTTATCAATCTTTAAAATTACAGCTTTTAATTATGCAAAGAAATGCTTAAATTTTAAGTAACATGGGAGAGTTTTAAAATTATAAGCCTTTCTAATTGTAAATAAAAAAATTAAAAAAATACGTTTTTGGCAAATCATGTGAAAATTGGTCACTATAAGATCACATTATATTTAGTATCATTTTAATTTTTTTCTTATTAAAAGTTTTACATCTTCATGCAAGCAAACAAAAAAAAAAAACTATGCACATCAAACAAGCCTATGCAACTGCTTCACCACTTAATCCGTTCTTTTTTTTCTTTTTTTTAATTTTATCACCCCCAAACCCAAACACCAACCTCGTCCCTTGTCAAAAATTTTTCCCAAAGTGTTCTGTTTGATCACGCAAAGGAATATATGGCGACCTAATTTTACCGGGTTCAGGAATGCAAGACATTCTACTCCTAGGGTCTCGCATATATGGTGTGAGAAGTACCTGTTAGTTAACTAATCCCAACTTAATAATTATCCCTCTTTTTTATATTGTTATTATTATATATTATTAACTCTACTCACTTCCATTGAAATAATCTAACAATCTATTACTGTATTATTATTCATCTATTTTATATTATTTACTTTCAATTACAAAATTATGTTGTCGCCAAAAATCATTTATGACCAAAATAGTACTAATTATCAGTTACGGCTCTCTCGGCCGCCTCGACTCTACTCGCGCCGACCTCCTTTCCTATTCTTAACCCTGATTTATCGGTTTCCGCCTTAGGAACTACGGGGACGAGACGCGTGGTGGTGATTTCCAGGGTACCCGAGATATACCCATTCCTCTACTTTCATGGTGGCTACTACTGACGTCTGCTATAATTTGACAATTTCACGCCTCACCCACAAAAAAGGCACTAACAGCTTCCACACAATATCTATATAGGGATATATGTATATATATATAAGTATTATATATATATATATTTATATATATAATATATATGATATATATTTATATATATATCTTACACAATAGTAAAGCTAATATATATATATAATATATGGCGTAATTGTACTTAGACTGACAGGTTCTATTTCTTTGCGTTGGTTGCCAGAACTTACAAATTTGACCTTCCGACTGTCCTTTTATGCCAAAGAAAATTTAATTTTATGGTAAACTTATAAAATTGTATATAAAGTATATAATATATATATACATATATAACTATAATATAGATTTATAATAATATTATTATATATATAACTATAACCTCTAAATGATAAATATTAAATACAGTAAGTTTTCATTTCATCATAAAAGGTAAATTGTCTTATGGTTACATAAACAAGTCCTAGGTTCAAGTTCAGAAGGTATCGCAACAACGAAAGAAATTTGGAATGCTCACTATATATATATATATAATAAATTATATATATATATATATATGATATATATAATATATTATTATTATTATTAATTATATATATATATTAAATCTGTGTGTACCTAACCAACTTTATCCTAACCTAAATTTAAATGAGGGCCCACAAGAGTGCCTAACCTAATGGATGCTTGTTAGCACGCCAAGTTCGACCTAGCCCATGGATTTTTAGCCCACAACTAAGACCAAACTAATGGTTTATGCTTCGCCCACAAGTAGGACAAATTTTGTTTAGCGTTAAGCTAATGAATTTTGATATATTAAAGTCATATGAAGATAAAATAATATGAAAAAAAAATAATATAATAATATTATATATATATTATATATTATATATATATATATATTATAATATATATTATATATATATATTAATATTTACTATATAGATAATTAAATAGAACATTAGAGAGCTTCAAATGAATGAAGATAAAGGAGTCTTTAATATTTCTTAGAACTAACGTTAATTAATAACTCATCTTAATAATTTATATAACAAGACAGCGGCTTCTGGACACTTCTATAAATCGCTTTTGACAAATATATTAATAGGAGGCGGAATTAAAATTAAAAATTTTTCCTTATAAAACATTTCCTAACACAAAACACAAGTTTTAGGACTAAAATTAACTATTAAAACATTATCAAATCTCAGCAACTTGTCTTTATCAAGAAATTATACAATCAATAAATACGTAACAACCACCACATATATCATAAAGGTATAACAAAAGAAACTGCTTCACAATAAACTGTCGCTAAGTCACACTGGTGGGAAAAAATGAACAAAATTGCTAACCAACAAGGACAAATTAGACAACCTGGGTTAAATACCGTCCTGTCAGTCTATCTAATA
Organism: Trachelipus rathkii; assembly: GCA_015478945.1. Taxonomy (NCBI): domain Eukaryota; kingdom Metazoa; phylum Arthropoda; class Malacostraca; order Isopoda; family Trachelipodidae; genus Trachelipus; species Trachelipus rathkii. The sequence continues at coordinate 9,059 of JABUQX010133736.1, forward strand.
TTAAGCCATATATATATAATATATAGATATAGAAATATATATATTAATATATATATATAGATATATATCTATATATATATATATATATATTATATATAATTATATGATATAGCTGAAGAATTCGTCTGACCCAAAAAAAATTCTATGTTTAAGAATGATATTCGATATAAGTAATATACGATAGTACACTGAAAGATAACCGAGGCAGGAGGAAAAATATTATAATAAATAATAGAATATATAAATCATTTTCTTTAGAAAATGGGTAGGAGATAGATGTGGAGATATAATTTAGGAATATATGAAATTTAATAATAGTGTAGTGTTTAAGGTTTTCAATATTTAGTTCGTGCTTTAGAATGGTATTTAAAAGTTAGTGTAAATTTTTTGGGGAAAAAAAAACCCAAAGTCTGTTATCCTTTAAATTTTTAAACCTTTTTAAATATGGATTTATACGACATTTCATATTGTTAGACCAAAAAACAAGAGGGGGGGGGAACGAATGAAGTTGCTAGTTTTTTTAAGCATTTTTATTTTGATACAAGATGTAACCAGAGCAAAGATCAATGTCGTTTGATTTTAGTCCAAAACAGTTTGTAGAACTGGTTACTTTTTCCGGGAGTATATATATATTAATCTTTGGGCAGCTACTAGGATCTATTCAGTAAAGTTAGGGCTTAGTTTTATGGCACAGTGGACAGTAGAAGATTAGCGGCTATTTTATATGCACAGTGAGTACACGAGCCCCTAAAATAGAGTATTAACTTTTTTTTGGGGGGCTCGAGCAGATGGGGACGACGTGGGAGTTACATACCCGGAGGGGATAGTCCCCCGTAGTCACTAGAGCGAGAGGACCCCCGATTCCTGACATCGGGGCAGACTACCCGTGGGGGTTTTATTTTTATTTTTCCGGTTCTTTAGTGATATTTCCCAAAACAATAAATACCAAAAATGAGTACTTTTGGGACATTTATTCGCAACAATCTATTCGTACTCTATAAATCTCAAAACCATTTGATTGGATATATATATATATATATATATATATATATATATATATATATATATATTATATTATAATATATATATATATATATATATATATATATAGATTAATTATATATATATATATATATTATATATATATATATATAATAATATAATATAATATATATATATATATATAATTAATATTATCCAAGAATCGATATATCAATATTTATCGATATATCGAATATCAAAGGTCAAGACGAAATGCTCAGTTTACCTATATATATATATATATATATATATTATATATATATATTATATATATATATATTTAATTATTTCAATTAAATATTATATATATATATATATATATATTATATATTATATAATATATATAGTATAATATATTATTATATTATTATATATATATATACTATATAATATAGTATTATATATATATATATTTATATATATATTATATATATAGTTGAGAATAACTGATTTTTTCCTGATAATCGTTTTTATATGAATCTTTCTTTCCCATGTAAAAGTATTTAAGCATCGTGAAAGCACTGCCAAACCTATTTCATATGTAAATTTAAACGATCTACTGAAAAAAAATTTGTTTAAATTCTTTTTAGAACCCATTGTTTATGATATGATAAATTCTGTTAATTATAACCAGTATATCTATGTCTGCTTTGCAAAGCTTTTCATAACCCTACTGATATTTCGAAGGGATTGAAATAATATATGAAAGCAATAAATAATGTTTCTTATAAAAATATCGTATTTTTGGTAAATTTTATTAGCAGCATGTGGAAGGTTTCTTCATATGAATTTCAAAACATCGATTGATTTTTAAAAAATATAGATTTTTATAGCATCTGTTAAACAATTTATATATCTATATATATTTAATACCGTCACGTCGCGTCAGCTACCTTACAGTCCTTACTACAGCCACCGTCCCCGTACGTCTTATGCATATCCTATATACTATATGATTATCAGTATATTAATATAGTATAATATAATATTTATATATATATATATATAATTAATATATATAATATATTAATATATATATATATATATATTATATATATTATATTATAGGGGAGTTGCTTCTCGATGCTGAGCGCCTGGTCCCCGCATCGGTTTCAACTCTACTCCCCTATGCCTTAATACTAACGCTCTTCCTCAATGCTGGAAGGCGCGCTTTTTATCAGCCAATCCAAAAAAGGTAGCGCCATCCTGTATCCTTCTAACTATTCGTCTATTGCCTTAACTGTTATACTATCTAAGATCTTTGATTGTATCTTAATTCGCCTTTCTGGATGAGTCTGGAATCCAGTCACTCCTTTACACTCATTAGTATGGCTTCGACGATCGAAGTCAACTGATAACATCCTTTCAAGTTTCACTGATCTCCGTTTTTAAGTAGTTAAGGATCATTGTGAGTCCTTCTGTGTGGTAGCGCTTGACATAATCTAAAGCTTTGACAGGGTATTGCATGCGTCGCTACTCTCTAAGTACCTTCTTTGGATTTCCTCCTTTCGCTTTGATTACTCTTGTCTATTTTCTTCAGATCGTTCCATTTCAGCTCTTGTTGATGGAGCGCCTCTTCCTCGCTTTCTAGTAATTGTGTGTTCCTCAAGGTTCTGTTTTAATCTCCAACTGTATCTCCTCTTTTCATCAACGTCTTCTTAGCGCCTTCAACTCTTTTCACTTGTATGCCGAATGACTCAACTTCCATTCTTCCACTCATTGTTAATTGTCTCCCTCGTTTTCATCTAGAGTTGCCTCTCGTCTAAATCTTTCTGATTCAATCCTTGCCGATTTGGTCGGAATTTCTCAGTGGGTAACCTAATCTTGTGAAGTTCAACTCTTTTAAAAACTCACTTCTTCATATCTCCCTCTCTAAAATACCTCCACACTGTCCTATTCCCTTGACGGCTCTAATAGTCTACCCGGATAAACAACTAACATTCTTAGGACTAAAGTAATAGTAATTGTCTTGAGAACCTCACATCACACTCGGTTGCTACAGGTGGCCTCAAAGATGGTGAAGGTCCTGTTCAGATGTACGAGGATTTGTTTCTTCTGCACAGTTACGCCATTTGTGTAAGTGTCTTATTCGCCCCTGTATGGATACTGTTTCCCACATTTGGTGGTTCCGGTGCCACCCTCCTTTTGGATAGATTTGAAGTAAGCCTAAGAGGCTTATAAACTGTCAAATACTTTCTGACTCCCTTGACCCTCTTTCTCTGCGTCGTGACGTCGGCGCCCTATCTCTTTTCTTATACGTATTACAACGGCAGGTGCTCAGTGAATTGACTTCTCGCATTATCCTCCACCACTGCGTCGCCCTGGTAACACAAGAGGTGCCTTGTTCTTATCATGGAATATTCGTGAATATTGGAGACTCAAGTCACTCAGTGGTCGGTACCTCCTTCCTTTCCAAGGCCACATCTGTTTTCGTTGGAACTCCTTGCCTTCTTTTATTTTCCCCGCTATATTCAACATCCTCTATTTAAATCCGTGTCTGCGCCACTGAGAGGGATTGGTAGGCCAAGGACAGGGTGGATTTACTTTCCATTTATTTTAATGTTTTTACTTTATGTAATTTTTTTTTATTCTTTTTTTTTTTTGACTCCTCCGGTTTGAAAACGGGCCATGCCCGTGAGGTGGTGGTATCATGTAAAAATATATTAATATATACTATATATATATATATATATATTTAAATATATAAAATATTTAATTTATTATAATTTATAAATATTTTATAATATATAAATATATATTTTATATTATATATGGCTTAATATTAGATAGACGGACACATTTGGTCGTAAACTCATTGTTGCCACGATTTGCCTTATTTATTATAATTTTCCTATTATAGACATTAGTCCTTTTATTCTTCGGGTACAGAATTAAAAAATTGAACACTAGTTCTTGATTTCACTTATGTACAAGATGGATGTCTCTGATATTGGAATGTGTAATATCTGATAAGATAACGTTGTTGGCTTTTTTAATGTACTACAAGGTAATTTTAGAGTCTAAAATGTGTATTTCGATACAAGAAGTCAATATATAAAATAGTTTAACTTTTATTTCCGTTTGCCTAAACGCCAATTGTTGGAAGAGATATATCATTTGGCTGAGGGGCATTTTTTCTTTTCTCGCCTGGCCATTTAATAAAAAGTTTACAGGTTAAGTTTATTCATTTTACCATGAAACACCCTTGGTTTGTAACTGTGTCATAAATGTTAAGCTTTAGTTCTTAAAACAGCTGTGGATTGGTACAATATATATATAAATATATATATATATATATATAGTATATATATATATATATAATTATATTATATATATACTATATATATATAATATATTATAATTATAATATATAAATATTATATATATATATATATATATTAATATATATATTATAATATATATATATATATATATATATTATATATAATATATATATATATACTAATTATAATTATATATATTATAATATAAATATATAATATAGATTATATTTATATATATATATATAGGATAACTATATATATAATATATAATATTATATATATATATATATATATATATATATATATATATATAATATATATATTATATAATATATATATATATATATATATTTATTATAATATATATATCTATATAATATATATATATATATTATAGGTAAACTGATATTTAGTTACATTTATTAAACAATTTACGGCTTTCATGGCTAAATTTTTTTTAGGGGGCATCGAGTCGGACGGTGACAGAGTGGTACGAAGTCCCCCGCATCCACGGGAGGCCGAGAGACCACGACTCCTTGCGCATCTCCGCGGATCTAGGTTGTGGATTCGTTAGTTAAAAAAAGGGAACTAGCAATTTCTTGTACAATATATGCTTCCAATTCAAGATAAACTGAGACATTATATATATTTTTTATTTTTTTTGCTGGTTGCAAGATCTGTAAAATTTCTCCTTGACATTCTTCTTTTTTGCTAGTAGAAAAATATCTTTTATAAAAAACGTGAAAAAATGGATATATA
>JABUQX010133738.1:0-17500 GCA_015478945.1 Trachelipus rathkii
TGTGTACCTAATTTAAAAAATACTAGTTAGACTTGATTTGAATCAATAGCTGTATTATTTTTATGAAAACGATATAATTATTATGAATATAATTGTTTAGTCATATATTTTATATATCTATTTTTAACGTAGGAAATAAATTATCAATATTATGTCACTTATGGATATATGTAGTGGGTTGACCTATTATATATTTTTTTATATTTTTTGTAATATATTATGATTATTATATATTATTGTGTGGCGGTTGTACGTTAGCGGTAAGAAGATACGAGGTAAGGGGATCGGTGTGGAGTGGGTTAAATATTGAAATATATGTTATTATTATTATATTTAATATTATATTTTTAATATATTTTATTTTTTATTTATTTATTTTATTTCGTATATTGTTTTATAACGTATATTTGTAAGTTGAGTTGTTGGTTAAAGTGGTTGGTGAAATACGGGGTGGTAGCTACTCTAGGTATATGTATGGGAAAGCATCACTTAAGTGGGGGTCCCGTAAAGCGTACAGCCTGATTGAATTATATATAGAAATAGGGAAAGATTGAGTGGAGTGAGAGTGGTAAATTTTAGAGTGGGATGTGTTATGATATGTGAGATATATATGGGGTATAAAAACGAGGATTTGACAGAAATAGGAGGTAAAGTGCATGCGTAAATCATTGATGTATTGAGGAATAAAAAGGATAGATTAGTGTTATAGGAATATAATAATAAGAAACTAAGTTGTAAAGTAGAAGAGGGACGTTAATGGATTTAACGGATAACAATAATACCATAAAGGTGTATTGAGTAATGTAGGGGTGAGCGAAGAGACGTGTATAGGAGCGACGGGTGAGGTAGGGTGGGAATAGTTATATGAAGGAAATGAGTAATGTTAGAACTATATAGGATGAGGTGGTGTAATACAGGGTGATGATTCTAGGTTAATAAGTGGGTAAAAGCTGAATATTCGGTAAAGGGGAAATTGATGACGATGTATTTATATTTGTTAGCATAAACGCTACTACATCGAATGGAGCGAGAGAGAGAGGAGAAGAGCAATAAGATATTTGGGTAGAGAATTTGAATGAGTAGTTGGGAGAGTTTTGGAGGAGTAATATGAAATTTAGTTACTATTGGAGATGATTTTAGATCAATGACTGGAGTGGAATGGGTAGGAGGTAGGAAAGATAAATAATTGGACCTATATTGGGGAGGAGCAGAGGATATGTGAAATGAGATAAATGATCTGAATAAGAGTTGTGATGTTGAAATAAGAAAGAATGATATGTTGGGGAATACGTGTTTAAAAAAATGATAAATACATAAGTATATCATAGAAGAGTGAGATAATACGGAGGGGGAAGGCGTATTTACATAGTATTATGGTGTGTGTAAAATGGGAAAGATAGAGAGGTATGAATTTATTAGATAGTAATTATGATGTTTAGAGGTGAGCATTGGAGGAGGTGGGATATCGTATTCTACTATTTGGTTGAATTGGCTAGGATAAGGGTTAGGCGGGGAGAGGAGAATGGTATGAGAGGAAGAGGAAAAGAGGAGAGTGGAAGTGGATAAGTTGAAAATTATTGGTAAGAGTATATGGCAATGTAAGAGGTGAGAGTTTAGGAGAGAGGTATGGAGGACAAGTAGGTAAGAAATGTGAGAGGGACGTATAGGAAATTTAGGGAAGGTAGGAGTAGGGGAGTGGAAAGCAGATTTATGAGAGGATCACAGTATGTGAAGAGAGCAGAAGTGATATGTGGGGTATAAAAAGTGGTGGTAGCTGCAAAGTACAGAAGGAAAGGGAGTGAAGTTGGATGGAGGTGAGGGGTGAAGGAGTTGTGAAAAAGGTAAAAAAAGGAGGCTTAATTGTGAAATTGGTATTATGGGAGGTAAATAGAGGAATAGAAGTATATATAGTTGGGTATAGGAATATAAGATAAGCGGTTAGAGGTGGAAGCAAAGAGGCTTGTGTGAGAGGGCGAAGAGTAAGTAGCAAAAGAGAAAATGGATATAGTTAAGAAAATGATGACGGAAAATTTTTAGAATCGGGGAATTAAGAATGTTCTGGAAAGAGGTAATAAAATATAAGAGAAGAGGTAAAGAGGGGTTGGGGGAGAGATAATGGAGGTAAGTATGGAGGGATTGGATTAGGAGGAGGACGGACCATAGGGTGCGGAAAGAGATGGGGGGGTATTTTTAGTGGACTGTTGATATGAAGGGGGAGGGGTAGGGGAGGAAGATATGCAAGAGGGGATTATTGAATGAAGTGGGGGGGAGGGGAGGAAGATTTGAAATAAAAATGGAAGAAATTATTAGGGCTTTTAAATAAAGGAAAAAAAGGGAAGTCCTGCAGGCTTGGTATGGGTTGGAGAATGGAAATGTTTGCACGAACGTAGGGTGGATTGGTAGAGGGTGTGTACTAGAGGTTAATAGACTAGTAACCAATCATCGATAGACGGAGCTTAAGGAGGACCACAGGATTGTGGGAGAGATGGATGTTTGGTCCCCGTATAAGGGGAAGGGGATAGGATGGAATGTGGGATTATAGAGGTATATGTCTTTTAAGTGTGGTAGGAAAAGTGTACGGAAGAATATGATTGGAGAGAGTAAGAAGGTTTAACGGAGGGGAGAGTGGGGGCAGAACAAGGAGGAATTTACGGGAGGGAAGAGGGGGGTGTGTGGAACCAAGTGTTCACACTAAGAGCTTGTAGAGAAAAAGTATTGAGAGAAAAGGGAAGTGTTATGGATGTTTTTTTAGATTGTAGAGAAAGCATATGATACGAGTGAATAAGGGGGTGAAAATGTGGAGGGTGTTTGAGGAAAATGGGGTGGGGGGTAATTTAGGGAAAGGTATTAGGGCTTTTTATAAGAATAGCAGAATGTGTGTGAGAGTGTTGGGAGGGGAGAGTGAGATGTTTGGGGAGGTGTGTGGATGAGGCAGGGTGTGTAATGTCGCCAATGGGCTATTCAACTTCTTTGTGTTTATGGAGAGTGTTTGCAGAGAAATGGTGAGGGAGGGGAGGGTGGTGTTTAATGAATGGGAATGATAGAAGGGCAGTGAACATGATACTGTTTGCGGATGATAATGCCCTAGTGGCGAAGAACGCGAAAGGGCTGAGGTATTTGGTGAGGGAAGTTTGAGAGAGTGTGTGGACAAAAGGGACTTAAAAATAAATCCAGGTAAGAGTAAAGTGTTAGCGTTTGAGGGAGGAGGAAGGTGAGGGAGGGAGGGGTTGGAGGTTAGAGTATAGGGGGGGGTAGTATTGGAAGAAGTAAAAATTTTTAGATACTTAGGGATGGAGTTGGGTAAGGGGGGAGGGATAAAGGAGGAGATAGAAACATAGAATTGGTGAAGGAATGAGGGCTTTGGAGTGGTCTGAGAGACAGTTATGGAAAGGGCGGGGGATCCTATCACGGAAAGTTAAGCATGAGTATGTTCGAAAAAAATCTTGTGTACCAGCGTGCTGTATGGGTGTGAAACCGTGGGATTGAATGCTAGGCCAGGAAAAAGTTGGAGTATTTGAGATGAAAGGGGTTTTAGAGCGGTTGTGGGTTAGCAGAAGGAGAAGGAACAGAATAAGCGGGGTGGTGAGGGAGAGGTTGTGATTGGGAGGAAGGTCTGGTGGGAAGAAGCGGAGAAGGAATGTTAAGATGGTAAAAGGCGCATTTAGTGAGAATGACGGAGGCCAGAGAGTGGTAGAAAGTTTGGAGGACGGAGGGATAGAAGGAAGAGGAAGGGGAGACCCAAAAGGAGGTGGGATGGATGGAATAAACGGAGATGTTGGGCAGGGAGGGAGGGATGGGGGAGGAAGAAGGGTAGGGAAGTTGGAGAGGGATTAGAAGGGGAGTGAGAGGAGGTGGGTGAGGCGAGATGAGGGGGGGTGTGAATGAGAGAGGCTGTACGCACCACTACCCCGCTCAAGCGGGACAAAAGTGCTAGTGTAATAATCATAATATATATATATATATACTATAGTATATATATATATACATATTATATATATATATATATATATATATATATAATATATTATATATATAATATATTATATAATCGTATATAATATATATAAATATATATATTAATATATATATATATATATAATATATATATAATAACTATATATAATATATATATATATATATATATATATATATATATATAATTATATAGGGTATATATAATATATATTATATATATATATACTATATAATATATATTAATATATATAATAATACTATATATATATATATCTATATATATATATAATATATTTATATATTAGCGTCATTTATGTAATAATAACATAAATAATAAAATATAAAACAAATTCACCCTTCCAATAAGTAGAAAAAGTCTATATATATATATATAATATATACTATATATATATAATATAATATCTATATATATATATATATATATATATATATATATATAATATAATATATATATATATAATATATGATATATATATATATATAATTATTAAATTATATTATAATATATATATATATATATATATATATATTTTATATATATATATATATATATACTATATATATATAATATATTATATAGTATAATAGTAGTTGCGGGACGTCCGGACCACTACAGCTTTTCTCAAAAAGTATAAGAGTTATAGGTCTGAAAACTTGGAAATATAAATCTTATGGGATAAGCATGAAACCGTGTAAATTTCAAGTGTGTAGGAATGTTATAGGGGGGTCACCCCCGAGGGGTGGTTACGGCTATTTGGTTTACGCTCTTGTTGCGGCTTCTGAGCGATCGAAATTAGGGCCTAACAGCGTTCGGCGACGCCACCTGGAGGTCAACAGACCGAAGTCTGAGTTTGACCGACAGGACACAACCGAGGCACGTGCGCATACACATACACATTATTTATATGATATTATTACGTCGAAGATTCGAATTCCGAAGGAAATCGAATCTGAGTCGAAAAAACAATCCCTGTAAGGGATCGTTTTTTTTACGCACTCCGACTCGGATTCCGCCGGGTTGCTTCTACGCAAATATTTTTGACTCCGACTCCGATTGCCTGCCTGCCTCCGACTCCGAATCTTATCGTATCGTGCTAAAATTTGGGAGTGGTGGTTAGATGATGAGGTAACCTTCGTCTAGACGAGGTTACGCCTGCGCTGGGTCCCCCGAAGGGGGACCCACCCCCCTTTAAAAAAAAATTTAATTGATGCGTATAAAGCTGAAATTTGGTTTGAGAGAGAATTCAGAGTTGAATTTCTAGAAGGAAACTTGATATGTGAAATCTGTGGGAGTTCGCTCCGGCAACCGGTGCTGGAGCCGTGCGGTGCCAAGTTTATAAACCTTCGTATAAACAACTGTTGTGTCTTTATATATGTTTCTTGGATTGTAGATTTAGAAAATAATGGTTTCAACCATTAAGAAAAAATAAATAAATAATAAATAAATAAATAATAATTTCTTATTTTATGTTTATAACTACAAATTTACGTTTTTACACATACCCTAAAGCAGTAAAATCACTAAATCAAACCACTATCAAACCTCCCTACTGACCACTGTGATCATTTGATCTATTGGATTAAGGTCAAATTTTAACTAAAATTGTAACGTTTTATACATACCTAAAAGCAGTAAATCACTAAATCAAAACCACTATCCAACCTCCCTCCTGACAATCTGTGATCTATTGATCTATTGATTAAGGTCAAATTTTTTCCTAAAATTGTAACGTTTTACATACCCTAAAAGCAGTAAATCAGTAAATCAATACCACCATCCAACTACCATTCCAAGCCCCCCTCCATGACCTTTTGATCAATTGATCTATTGATGCTAATTGAATTCAATGTCACATTTACACAAGCGTATCCCACTTTCGCGATCAAACATATAAAATCAAGTTCTTTTATACAAAGATCAATCAATATATCTTAACGTACAAAGTTTCCACATTAATAAAAGCTTACCTAGCATCATCCTGAACAATGAATATAACCCACAACGACAAACCTAACACATCTTAAACATGAATAAACTGTAAACGTTAACCAAAGTTCCCCACTTAACAGCGGTGAAGTAACTAACATGGCATACAAAGACGCAACCTATTCACACCTTTTTTCCAGCATATCTCTGATATTGCACAGTTAACATAGTAACATTAACAAAAAATTTACCACAACCATGTTTAATTATCTACAGATCAATGAGTATAATCTAACGTAACAAAGTTGTCCACATTAATAAAAGATAACTTAAGCATAATCTGAACTATGATATAACCCAGCAACGACAAAACTGTAACACATCTTAAACATGATAAGCAGTCAACATTAACAAAAGTTCCACACTTAGCAGCAGTGAAGTACCTAAAAGCATACAAAGACGCAACCTATTCACACTTTTTCTAACATATCACTGATATTTTTTTTACATTAACTTTAAGTAAACATTTAACAAAAATTTATCACAATCGTGTGTAATTATCATACAGGACCTAATGAGTTACTCTAACATACTAAAGTTTTCACACAATAAAACTAAAACATAATGCGTAAAACATGACTAAGAAAATAATGCAAAAAGACAAACCTAACAAAGCTTACACACGAATAAACTGTTACACATTAACAAAGATCCACACTAAACATCAATAAAGCAACTAACATGGTATGCAAAAACGTACACTATTTACTTTCTCAAGCATACATCTAACATATTAACGTTAATCTACACTGAAACGTAACATTTTAACTAAAATTATCACAACATTGGTTAATTAACATACAGAGCAGCGAAAGTATGGCTAACATAATAAACGTTTCCCCACATCATAAACTAACATATGTAACAATGAACTAAGAAAATAATGCACAAAGACAACCTAACACAACTTACACATGAATAAATGTTAGCATAAAACAAAGTATTCAGACTTACACCAGTAAAGCACTAACAATTGCAGAAAGCGTAACCTATTCTTACTTTTCAAGCATAACTCTAACATATTAACGCTAATTTTACATTAACACAAGTAATATTTAACAAATATTTTATCATAACCTTGCCCGACTTAATCTACTGATCAAACAAATATATCTCTAACATTAATAAAGTTCCACGCCAATAAAACTAACATAACGTAACATGAAACTAAGAAAATAATGCAAAAAAACAAACCTAACAACTTACACCCAAATAAACTGTTAACATTAACAAAGCTTCCCACACTTAACACCCGTAAAAGCAACTAACAATGCATGCAAAGCGTAACCTATTCTTACTTTGTCAAGCATAACTCTAACAATTAACGTTAATCTCACACTAACAACAGTAACATTTAGCAAAAAATGTATCATAACTTGTCCGATTATCATACTGATCAACAAATATACTCTAACATAATAAAGTTTCCACATCAATAAAACTAACATATGCGTAACAATGAAAAGAATATAATGAGCAAAGACAAAACCTAACACAGCTACACACAAATAAGACTGTTAACATTAAACCCCAAGCTCCACACTACCCCGTCAAGGCAACTAACAATGTGTAATGCAAAAACGTAACCTAATTTCTTACTGTTTCAAGCATAACTCTAACATAATAACGTTAATCTTAACTAACACAGTAACATTTAGCAAAATGTATCATAACCTTGTCCGATTATCACACTGATCAACAAATATACTCTAACATAATAAAGTTTTCAATAAAACTAACATAACGTAACATGAACTAAGAAAATAATGCACAAAGACAAACCTAACACAACTTACACACAAATAAACTGTTAAGATTAACAAAGTTCCAACACTTAACATCCAGTAAAAGCAACTAACATGGTACGGCAAAACGTAACCTAATCTGTACTTTTTTCAACACAATTCTCTAACATATTAAACGTTAATCTTTCAGCTGACACATAACTTTACTAAATTTATTCACAACAACTGGTTAATTATACGATCAACGAATCTACTCATAACGTAATAAAAGTTTCCACATCAATAAAACTTACATTGCGTAACATAAACTAAGAAATAATGTACAAGACAAACCTAATACAACTTACACACGAATAAATGTTAAACATTACCAAAGTTCCACTAGTTCTTATATACAACCAGTGAATATAATGCCTAACATAACAATGTTTTACATTAATAAAGCTAACATAGCATCATATGAACTAAGGAAAATAATGTACAACGACAACCTAACACAACTTACGCCTCTAATAAACTGTTAACATTAACAAGCTTCCACCTTAACACCAAGTAAGTAACTAGTTTTACAAGACAAACACGTAACCTAGTTTATAACTTTTTCCCAAGCATATATCTAAATATTAACGTTATCTTACACCGTGCACGTACATTTATCAAAAAATGGTATCATAACCACACCTAACCATCATAAATACCGTAACGCGTAAACGAAAAAGTAAAGTTTTTAGGTTATCTCTTTTAGACTTCTGCCCCACTTTCAAGAAAATATCAAGTCCCTAAACATGAAAAAAAAGATTTTATGCTTTTATCCATTTGCATAAAGTGATGCAATACTTATTATATTTGACCAGCTGGTTGGAATACGAGCAATGTAGCAGTCACCTATTCGTTTAGCATTAATATAAATGACAACATCTTGGGAATAACGAAACTCTCCTCGTGAAAGAATACTCAACACATAAGCGTAGAGATGCGGGGAGATGTCATCGTATCAGCACTGCGAAAACACTATCCTACTGAAGAAATAGTGTATAACATCCTTAAATGTATGAGATTCTTCTTTCACCATCGAAGAAAGTAAACAAGAAATACGCACGTTACGAAAAATGAAACATGTTCAGTTCAAAAGGGTATATATTCTCGTTAGACAACAACAACAAACAACATACACGTACAATACAAAGAATAAGTTCTTTATTATACTAACCATGCCAATATATGCTAACGTAACAACGTTTTTACATTATTAACATACATAACCTGAACTAAGAATATAATGTACAACGACATAACCTAACACAATACATACGAATAAACTACTAACATTAACAAACTTCTGCACTTAACAGCAGTAAAGTACCTAACACATCGTACAAACGTAACCTATTCCGACTTTTTTTCAAGCATATTTCTATCATATCAAAATGTTAATTTTACATTAAATCGTAATATTTAACAAAAAGTTTTAGCATAAACCTGTCTAATCAACATACTGAAAAAGAATATAATGCTAACGTAACAAATCGTTTTACTATCAACTTCGTAATTATTACAAAAAATTCAACAACATACTCGTCTAAATATCTATTCCCCGAGAATAATTGCAAACATATAACAAACGTTTTTAACGACAAACATAACAAAAAATAACAAATTTTATCCTGACATAACATAACAATAAGTTTCTTTGAATAAAATATCACAGTAAACCGTAATAGTTTACTGATAATCGTAGACATTAGCAAAATTATAGGGAAACCTAACATTACTCAAAACAAAAACTTAACCTAGGCTTTACGTTTCTAACACATCATCGTCGTTAACTACAATAGAATATCTTACAAAAACTGCATCATTTCTCCTAACAAATCAGTGGTTATTCTTCACTTGTCATAGTAAATATTAACATAAATCGTACCTAACTTACGAATAAACAGTTTCATTAACCAAATATCTAAAGCAACACATTACCTTCCAAAAGAAATCCCTGGGGGATGCGCCCTTGAAAGGATGTGAATCCTGCAGGGGATCACCCGAAGGGGTGTAAACGGGCTTTACCCCTCCGAAGGAGGGGTAAGCCTCAGCCTTCGGGCCTGAGGCCCAAACGCTTATGTTGCGTAATGTTAGGTTTGCCCTAAAATTTTGGCTAATGTCTACGATTATTCATAGGTCAACTGATGTTATACTCGAAACCGCAGTGACACTATTGATAAGATAGTGTCAATTCATCGTTCAAGATGTGGTATCTTTGAAGTTGGTCACTTGCTACAGCGGTTTTTTGTTAGATAATGCGGCCTTTACCCTGTTGCCGATATGCGCGAAATAAGTGGGAACATATCGAGTATGTGTATGACCTGTTAACCTACTTTACCTTTGAATAAGTAGGGAAATTTTCAAAGGATGGGTTAGCTGATTATTCATAACCGCGAGGTATGGTTAGGTTTGCATTTGTACATTATATTCTTAGTTGCGATTATGCATTATGTTAGCTTTATTGATGATAAAACTTTGTTGTTAAGCATATATTCGTAGGTCAGTAAATAAAGAACTATTTTTATGTTATGTTTTATCCAAAATGATACTCGAGAAATGTGACTTGCAAATCAATAAGTTCAATAGATCACATGCGGGGGGAGGGGGGATGGGTAGGGGACTGCCGGGATGGGTGGTTTTGATTTACTGATTCTACTGAATTTACTCGCTTTTAAATATCAGTAACTATGTACGGTTTACTTGTGATATTTTATTCAAAGAAACTTATTTTTATGTTTGTGTCAGGTAAAATTTTGTTATTTTTTGTTATGTTTGTTAGAAACTTTGTTAGTTTGCAATAATTCGTGGGAAATATGAAATATTTTAGACGAGGTTAGTTGAATTTTTTGTTAAATATACGAAGTTGAATGTAAAAATTGTTACGTTAGCATTATATTCTTGT
This sequence comes from Trachelipus rathkii, assembly GCA_015478945.1. Classification (NCBI taxonomy): domain Eukaryota; kingdom Metazoa; phylum Arthropoda; class Malacostraca; order Isopoda; family Trachelipodidae; genus Trachelipus; species Trachelipus rathkii. Next base: position 10,667 of record JABUQX010133738.1, read on the forward strand.
CACTATGATGATTAGACAGGTTTAATGCTAAACCTTTGTTAAATATTACTATGTTAATTAAGTTAACATTGATATGTTAGAAATAATGCTTGAAAAAAGTGTGTATAGGTTACGTTTGTTACGATGTTTTAGGATACTTTACTGTTGTTAAGGGCAGAAGTTTGTTAATGTTAGTAGCTTTATTCGTATGTATGGTGTGTTAGTTTGTCGTTGTACATTATAATCTTAGTTCAGGTTATGTTATGTTAGCTTTATTAATGTAAAAAGTTGTTACGTTAGGGCATATATTCGATGGTTAGTATAGTAAGAACTTATCTTTGTACTAAGTTTTTGTTTGTTTGTTGTTGTTGTTGTTACCGAGAAATATATACCCTTTTGAACTGACATGGTTCATTCGTACGTCGTATTCTTGTTTACTTTCTTCTGCTTGGTTGAAAGAAAGAATCTCATTACATTTAAGGGATGTTTATACACTATTTTCTTCAGTAGGATAGTTTTTCGCAGTGCTGATACGATGACATCTCCCCGCACCTCTACGCTTGTTGTTGATATCTTCAAGAGGAGGTTTCGTTATTCCCAAACGATGTGTCATTTATATTTTAATCGTAAACCGAATGGTGACTGCTACACTTGCTCGTATTCCAACACGAGCTGGATCAATTATATAAGGGTAGCACAGCAGCAATGATTAAAAGCATAAAATCATCTTTTCATGTTTAGGACTTGTATTTTCTGAAAGTGGGCAGAGTCTAAAAAGAGATAAGCTTAAAAACCTTTACTTTATCCGTCTTTACTCGTTAGGTATTATGATGGGTTAGCGTGTGGTTATGATATCATTTTAATCTTGACATAACATGTTAGTGCTGTGTCACTGTAAGATTAGACGTAAATCTATGTTCAGATATACTGCTTGGAAAAAAGTATAAATAGGTATTACGTTTTGTCTGCCTAAAAGAGCTATGGGTTGAACATACCCCTCTTACTCGGTGTCTAAGTGTGGAACTTTTGGTTAATGTTAACGGAGTTTATTAGAGCGTAAGCTTGGTTGTAGGTTTGTCGTTGTACAATTATTTTCCTAGTTCATATGATGCTATGGTTAGCTTTATTAATGTGAAGAACATTGTTATGTAGCATATATTCAGATGGTTAGTCTATAAAGAACTCAGACTGGGAACTTGTTAATGTTAATACAGTATATATGCGTTGTGTAAGTGTATTAGGTTCTGTCTATGTAATTAGTTTCTTAGTTCACTGTTACGCTATATAAGTTTATTAGTTTCATTGATGTGGAACTTTATTACGTTAGAGTAATATTCGTTGTCAGGTATAGATTAACCAGATGTTGTGATAAATTTTGTTTATGTTACTGTGTCAGTGTATAGATTAACGTTTAAGTATGTTAAGGAGATATGTTTCGAAAAAAGTAGATTAGGTTACGTTTGCATACCATGTTAGTTGCTTACTGGTGTTAACGTGTGGAACTTTCGTTAATGTTAACAGTTTATTGTGTGTAAGTGTGTTAGGTTTGTCTTTAGTGCATTATTTTCTTAGTTCATGTTACGTTATGTTAGTTTTATTGATGTGGACACTTTATTATGTTAGAGTATTATTTGTTGATCAGTGTGATAATCGGACAAGGTTATGAACATTTTTGCTAAATGTTAGTGTGTTAAGTGTAAGATTAAACGTTAATATGTTAGAGTTAAATGCTTGAAAAGTAAGATAATGGTTACTTTAGCAATCCCACTGTTAGTTGCTTACAGGTGTTAAGTTGGAGCTTTGTTAATGTTAACAGTTTATTGTGTGTAAGCTGTGTTAGTTGTCTTTTTGCACATTATTTTCTAAGTTCATGTTACGCTATGTTAGTTTTATTGATGTGGAACCTTTATTATGTTTAGAGTATATTGTTTGATCAGTATGATAATGCGGACAAGGTTATATAAATTTTTAAGTTAAACTGTTACTGGTTTAGTGTGAGATTAAACGTTAATCTGTTAGAGTTAGCTTGCAAAAAGTAAGAAATATGGTTACGCTTTGCATGCATTGTTAGTTGCTTTACTGGGTGTTAAGTCTGAAACTTTGTTTATGCTACCGTTTATTCATGTGTAAGTTGTGTTAGGTTTGTCTTTGTGCATTATTTTCTTAGTCCATGTTACGCTATGTTAGCTCTTTGATAAGTAGGAAACTTTATTAATGTTAGCATACTTTCGCTGCTCTGTATGATAATTAACAAATGTTGTGATAAATTTTTTTTAAATGTTACTGTGTCAGTGTAATTAACGTTAATATGTAGAGATCTGCTTGAAAAAGTAAAGATTAGATTACGTTTTGCATACCATGTTAGTTGTTTTACTGATGTTAAGTGGGGATCTTTGTTAATGTTAACAGTTTATTTGTGTGTAAGCTGTGTTAGGTTTGCTCTTTTTGCATTATTTCACTTAGTTCATGTTACGCCTAATGTTTGTTTTAATTGATGTGAAACTTTTTATGTAGAGTATACTCATTTGTCTGTATGATAAATTACACACGTTGTGGTAAATTTTTGTTAAATGTAGTTAAAAGGTTAATGTAAAATATCAGTGTATGTTTAGAAAGTGTGAAATAAGGTTGTTCTTCGTGTATGCTTTGTTAGTTACTTCACTTGCTGCAAGTGTGGAACTTTGTAACTGTTGACTGCTATTCATGTTTAAGAATGTGTTAAGTTTTTGTCGTTGTGGGTTATATCCAATTGTTCAGATGATGTTAAGTAATCTTTATTAATGTGAAACTTTGTTACGTTAGAAGTATACTCCACTTGATCTGTTATGATAATTAACAACATGGTTGTGGTTATTGTTAAATGTTAACTATGTTAAAATGTGACAAATATCAGTGATAGTGTTAAAGAAAAAAGTGTGAATAGGCTTGTCGTCTTGTGTATGCTAGTTAGTTAATCTCACCGCTGTTAAGTGGGAACTTTTGTTAACGTTTACAGTTTATTCATGTTTAAGATGTGTTAGGTTTTTGTCGTTGTGGGTTTATTTCATAGTTCAGGTGATGTCAGTAAGCTTTATTAATCGTGAAACTATGTTACGCTCAACATATATGATTGATATTTGTAATAAAGAACTTGATTTTATGTTATGTTTATCCAAAATGATACGCGAAATGTGGACTTGAATCAATAGGATCAATATAGATCAATAGATCAAGAATGGACAGGAGGGGGCTGGATGGTGTGGTGGAATGGTGGTTTGATTTACTGATTTACTGCTTTAAGGGTATGTAAAAACTTTACAATTTTTATTAGTAAAAAAATTTGAACCTTAATCCAAATTAGATCAATAGAATCACAGATGGGTCGAGGGAGGTTGATAGTGGTTTGATTTAGTGCGATTTACTGCTTAGGGTATGTAAAACGTTCAATTTTAGAGTAAAAAATTTGACCTTATCAATAGATCATAGATCAAGAATGGTCAGTAGGGAGGTTGTATAGTGGTTTGATGTTAGTGATTTACCTACTGCTTTACAGGAGTGAAACTTGTTTAAGATTTATACACAAAAAAATAAGAATTTTATTTATTTATTTATTTATTTATGGTGATTATTTTTTTCTTAATGGTTCTGAAACATTCATTTTCGAAATCTACAGATCCAATACATATATAAAGACAACAATACTGTATTATTATACAAAGGTTTATTAACTTGGCACGCGCAGCGGCTCCAGCACCGGCGCCGGAGCCAACTCCACCAGATTACAATATCAACGTCTTTCTAGAAATTCAACTCTGAATCCTCCCACCAAATTTTTCAGCTTATACGATCATTATTTTTTTTTTGGGGGGTGGGTCCCCCTTTCGGGGGACCCACGCAGGCGTGAACCCTCGGTCTATGAGGGTTTACCTCATCATTCTAACCAACACCTACACAAATTTTTAAGCCACGATACGGATAAAGATTCGGAGTGCGGAGCAGGCAGGCAATCGGAAGTCGGAGTCAAAAACGGATGCGTAAGCAACGCGGCGGAATCCGAAGTCCGGAGTGCGTAAAAAACGAATCCCTTACAGAGATCGTTTTTCGACTGGCAAGAATCGATTTCCCTTCGGAAATCGAAATCTCGATGTAAAAAATAATAATATAATGATAGAGGATGTGATATGCGCATCGTCTGCGGCTCAGGTCTGTGTCTGTGGTCAAACAGACCTTCGGCTGTTTGACCTCCCAGGTGGTCAACGGTCGTTCCCGACGCTGTTAGGCCTATTTCGATCGCTTCAGAAGCGCAACAAGAGCGAACCAAATAGCCGAACCACCCCTCGGGGGTGACCCCCCTCTATATACATACCTACACACTTGAAATTTACACGGTTTCATGCTTATCATACATAGATTATATTCCAAGTTTCAGACCTATAACTCTTATACTTTTTGAAAAAAGCTGTAGTCGGTCCGGACGTCCCGCAACTACTATATAATAATATATATATATATATATATATATATATATATATATATATATATAATATATATATATATATAATATATATATGACTATATACTATATATATTAATATATATATATATATAGTGATATATCATATATATATATATATATATATATATATATATATATATATAGTATATATATTGGATCTTTTCTGTTATCTGCCTCCACATCCATATCCATATCGACTGGCATGGATTCAAAAAACATTTCATAAAAGTCAAATAAATTCTGTAGAGTCAAATTTAAACTATAGTAATAAAACAGCTTCACACCTTTAAAAATATTTTTTAAAAAAATGACTCATGTCTATTATCCGCTTCCAGTGAAATTGAAGCCAATTTATTTTTTATAACTTGTTACGAAAAAATTTACAAGAAGCAGATGTGCCAGAAGCATTTTTTTAAAACAATGCAAGGTGAAATAAATTATAAATATAAAAATAAACTTAAAAGTTTAGAACGTAAATGTCACCACAACGGAAATTAAGTAATGAAGCTAATTATTTTGATTTTTTTTTCATTTTTTTTGTTTTTTTGTAAAATAAAACAGAAAAAAGAAGAATTAATGTATACCACCATATAGTATTCATAAATTAAAAAAAATGTCACATGGCGTCTACATTCGTAATTATGTTTACAAACTTTGGGTACATAAATCAAATTTAAACTGAAATAAATTGTCATAGCTTAAGTAATTTTTTTAGCTTAAGTGTGAAACCAAAAATATATATATATATATTATATATATACTATATATATATATATATTCTAAATAATATTATATATATATATATTATATATTATATATATATATATATATATCAATTTATTTTTCCTTTTTTTTTATTAAATATTTTTTTAAAAAATTTCAAAAATGATTCGTACACTTTTAAATCATTATTTATAATTAACTCAGCATAGTTTTTAATTTTTTATGGTGTGAGAGCTCTTTTATTATACGTTGAAATTTGACTCTAGATTACCCTTTCATTTGACTTTTATTGAAATGTGTTCAAGATTCATGCAATCGATATGTATAATGGAATGGAGGCGGATAACATAGACTGATTTAAAAAGTTTAAATTCTGTTTTTTGAATAGATGTCCTTAATCCTATATCTTCTATGTTATATACAAGTATGGTACACACCTAATTTTTATTTTTATAGATACTACTTTATTTATATATTAGCATATTAAAAAAAAAAAAAAAACATTTTTTGGCAAACCCTGATATATAGCCACATTTTGTTCGAATAACGTAAATTATATAAAAAAAAAAATTGACAGCTAATTGGAAGCAGATAATGGACAAGAGCCATATATATAGATATAATATTATATATATATATATAATAACATATATATAAATTATATAATATAAATTAATTAATTTATATATATATATATAATATATTAATATTTGATTTTTTAAATTATGCATAATTTTTTCTAGAAAGAAAGAATAATATAATATACATATATAAATATAAATAAACACTATATAATCATATAATATATATATTATATCATATACTTATATTGCCATCACCCTGAAAACAAATCTAACTAAGTAATTCGCTTGATAAATATTAAACTTGTACTTGAATTAAAAATGTCAAACTCCTAATATACTTAAGAAAAACCCTGCAAAGCGAGAAATTAATTATTTAAAGGCTTAAAAACCTCTCTCTCTCTCGTCTCTCTCTCTCTCTCCTCGAAATCTCTCGTCTCTCTTCTCTCTCTCGTCAATCATCGCATCTCTTGATGCCTCCTCTTCCTCTCTCTCTCCCTCTCCTCTCTCTCTTCTCTCCTCTCTCTTAATTAAATGATAACTGTATTCTTATTTTAAGGGAAAGAAACAGACTAGAGACTTTTTCTCTCTTATGCCATTCTATTTTCAAACCATAGATTTTAAATTTCAGATATTTTTCGTGTTCTAGAAAAAATTCTGATCCTGGGTAAGTTTAGTCCAATCCCTACATTAGCTACTTTTGTTGTTTAAATCCTCTTTATTTGTTCAAATTAAATCATAAAAATCTTTGAACACCCCCCCCCCCCAACAAAAAAAAAAAAAAAAAAAATAGAACGTGTTGTTTTAAATTTTAGCGAAGCAAATTTTTCTAATAGAGTTTTTTATTTTTATTTTTTATTTGCAACTTATTTTAAAATATATAATATATATATATTATATTATATATATTGAGATAATATATATATATTAATATATATATATAATTATATATAATAAATATATATAATATAATATATATATATATATATATAATACATATATATATATATATAAATGTATATATATAAATTTATTTTATATTATATAATATATATA
>JABUQX010133738.1:22500-27500 GCA_015478945.1 Trachelipus rathkii
GCTTATAATTTCTTATGGAGCAAACGACTCTTTTTTTTTTTTTTTTTTTTTTTTTGGAATAACTTCCCTTGTACTTAATTAATTTGCATGGGATTTGTATCATTATCTTCGTCTAGATATAATCTGTTTAAACTGCGAAGAAAATTTCATTTGGTGGATATATTTAGATATATATCCATATTAATTTTTTTTTTTTGGACCTCAGCCCTCATGCCAACTTAAATTACTCACTATAAACCATCATTTCATATTGTACAACTTAAACTAAATTGTGTGCCAAATTTCATCCCCAAATCCGTGCACACACACAATCCACCCTACACACACACCACACCAATCACATTCCCACACACACACACACACACACACACACACACACACATCACACACACACACACATTCAACACACACAACAACACACACACCACACACACACACACTGAACACATAATTAATATATATATATATACTAATATTATATATGAATTATATATATACTATTATATATAAATAGACTATATTATATAACTACCTATATTATTATATAATATATATATATATATTGAAAGCTACGTTTTTGAAATTTTGAAGAAACTATTACATGATAAAAATTTCTTAAAAAAGTTTTGGATCTTTATTCCTTTAGGCCTCTTTGACTTATCTACAAAACCTAGCGATTACTGCTAAAGACTATATATATTATATATATATTTATATAATATATATATATATATATATATATAATATATTATATATTATATATATAATTATATATATTTGTGTTTTTGTGTGTTTTTTTTGTGTGTTGGTGTGTATGTGCGTGTGTTAAGCGTGCTTGCACTTCATTTTAGGCAGAAAATCTCATTTCAAAACAACATTTATTCAAGTATTCTGACGTCTTTCTCTGCATTGAAATAAGTCGGTTTTATTTTTAATCTTCGAATTTTCAATCATTTCTATATCTAAAGATATGATGCAACATCTAACTCATCACTAAAAGTCAAATTCTCTGAGTTGCTGAAAGAAAGGGGAAAGTAAATGAATTTTTTTCTTTTAAATTATTGTTACTGTGAAATAAAAGGTAAATAAATAATAAAAAAGGTGAATAAACAAAAGAAAATTAGGTTCTCGTCTAAGATAAAGCAACTGAGTTCTGTAAGGAGTATGGAAGTCCCATAAGACTTGCAAAACTGAAGGCAAACAAAGGAAACTTAAATTGGTTTGTAAGACAAAGATTCTAAAATTTTAATGCTTGTGTTTGAGTGTGGGAGAAGAACAACAATAGCAGTAAACAAGCAAAAACAAAAGCAACAAGAAAATTAACTTGATTATTGTTCACAGTTTGTTTTCACTTTCACTCGATGTTTTATTTAAATTTTCTTTCTTATATGGGGTAAAAACTCTCAGCATATTATAGATATAATATATATCTATACTATATATATATATACTATAATATATATATAATATATTATATATATATATATATATATATATATATATATATATATGTACTATATATAGTTTTATATAAAATAATGCTATTATAATCTTTAGTATATTTGTAAAGGCTAGAACTCTTTGGAGGCAAAAGCTATTCTAATGAGGAAACACACTCCAACCGTTATTATTATTCATGTACGTGTAAAATTAACTTACCATTTTTATAAATAACAACAACCAACTGTTTTTTATTTCTATTTGTTTAAAAATATTATTAAAATCTTAAGTCAGCCAATAAGAGTCTTTTCCCTGTCCGGCAATATCTGACGCCAAAACGAGAAAAGACGTTAGTTCGGCCACGACATCAGAGCCGTTACCAAGTGTCCTGGGCATCGCCCAGGCACGCTAAAATTTATCATTTTTGTAATAAAATTAAAGGTGTTATATTATTATTGTTCTTATAATAAGATCTTTTAAGTGTCATTTGATACGCTAAGTTGATTCACCAGTGAAAATAATAAGATAAAAATTAGAAAGAACGGTGAAAGAGATCTAGTAATGAACATGGCATTATATTACATGCCCCACATTGCAAACTGTTCCAAAATAAATTGTATATATAATATGGGGATTTAAGTATTCACGAAAATATATTTAAAGGGTCTGTGGCCCACTCCTGATTATTATACAAAAGAAAAATATATCTATTATTCTGTGTGAAAACAACTATGAAAGAAAATATCAATAAAGAAAATAACTCCAGTAATATATCTATACACCTTCATCCTATTAATTATTGTACCCGAGGAGTGAGGGATTTAATTCTATGTTATTTGATTAATGAACTCATTAACTCGTGCTACATTGTGTGACAACAGCCAGTATCGTGAACTTAAAAATATCGAAGCCTGTCTGATAAAAGGGCATATAATAATAATAATAATAATAATAATAATAAATAATAATAAATGACGCGGTGATGAAAGTGGCTAGGATTATCTAAACCCAAGTGAAGAAAATACTTTTAACTAGTGTTAAGAAAGTAAGTCTTGAGGTTCAATATTGATAATGCTAAAAAAAACGAAAGTGATAACGTGAAGAAAATTTCTTTTTTTAAAAAAAAAAAAAAGTCGTTATACAGAAAAAACAAAAAAAAAAAAAAAAAAAAAAAAAAAAAGTCATTTTCAGTAACAGAAAATCGCCGCGCATTTCTAAAAGAAAAAAAACAAAAAAAAAAAAATCTTCCACAAATTCCGATACAAGAAAGCTTTGTCCTGCTATTATATGGGGGACGGGTAGAGGAAAAACTCCCCACCATTGAGACCTCCAAAAGCAAGTAAGAAAACGCTTTCTCTAAAAATGTGAAACTCAAGAAGAAAAAAAAATTTATGACTCACTATCCAAACGATTTTTCCTGTTACCCGACGCGGTAGGTTAAGATCAAAAATTTGGATATTAAACATGCGAGCCGAGAAACAACTACGAGAAGTAAAATAAAGCCTCTACGATAAATTCGAGGGCTAAATAAAATTGGGGAAGGGAAATTAAGAAAAATACCTCCAACATACCCTTACCGCCTGCTAAAAATAAACAAAAAGTTCTATAGAAATTTGGGTGAATCAAAAGACATAACACCGAAGACCCCAAAATATTCAAATTCACCTCTATGCAGAAACGAACTAAAGCTCAAAATTGCTGTCTGTTAAAGTACTGAACCGCGTTGGGATGGCGCTCAAAGAATAAAGGAAGGAACATAGGAAGGCCTCTCCCGCGCAAATGGTATTTTATTTTTTGTAAGTAAAAATTTAATCTTATAATTATTTGTTTCATTAAAAAAATCAGTTAAAATGTATTATAATTCGGCGCAGAATGATGTTATAGAATAATTGAAAATCAGATAGCCTTTTTTTTGTCTTATGATAATGATAGGAATCTTGTGTATATTTAAATAAACGTTTACAATATGTAAGAAGGTGGGAATCCCCCATCCTTCGGTACTCTTATCCCCCAAAAAGCGGGAGGGAAAGAAGGTTGAACTTGTAAGTAAGACTTTAAGATATATTTGTAACACGGGCTTCGAACGATTTTCCGTGGAAGACGATAATAAAACTTTCTCTTTTAAGAGAAAGAAATGTAATAGAGATATGTGAAACGATACGAAGATGCTTGTAAACGGCCTGGTTAGGAGTGTCCGTAGAAATAAAGAAAGAAAAATTGTAACTTGGTATTTTAGGAATATTAAAATTTATTATTTTAAAATATCTATTTGTCAAAGACCTTGAGTCTGTGGGTATATTTAAAAGCATGCCTGGAGATCTCCATATTTTAAAAAAATTATTGTATTTTATTTATTAAGTATGATACTTAGATTAGGATGTTCGGTTCCTCCGATTAAAAAAATTAAATGAAATTTTTATAATTATTTATATACGAGTTTATTTGATGTATCAATAGGAAGATATGTCTGATCAAAATTATTTTTGTAATATTTTATGTTGCCGTCTGATTAATATATTTTTTTCGAATTAATGTGAAATCATATTTAAAATTTATCTGAAATAACGAGAGAAATATAACTGTCGTGGTACCCTAAGTGGGAGGAGTTATGAGCTCTTGTTGTCCTCTGACGTCATCACGAGAGGTTGCTGGTCTAAAGGCAGGCGATGTAGGCGTTTAAACAAAAAAAAAAAAAAAAAAAAAAAAAAAAAAAAAGAGAGAATTGGAGTGCGACTAAAAATGAAATAAATTCTACGGAATGTTTTTGCCGACTTTAAAATTTTTAAAAAAATATTTTTTTTAGAATTGAAGGCTGGGTATTCTTGATCAACCGGGAATGCACCATATGTACTACGTATAGTTCTATATAAAATAATGCTTTTATAATCTTTAGTATATTTGTAAAGCTAGAACTCTTTGGAGGCAAAAGCTATTCTTATGAGAGGAGAAACACAGCTCCAACCGTTATGTATTATTATGTACGGTAAAATTACTTACATTTTATAAGATAACACACACAACTGTTTTTATTCTTTTTGTTTATATTATTTAAAATCTTAAGTCAGCCAATAAGAGTCTTTTCCCTGTCCGGCAATATCTGACGCCAAAACGAGAAAAGACGTTAGTTCGGCCACGACATCAGAGCCGTTACCAAGTGTCCTGGGCATCGCCCAGGCACGCTAAAATTTATCATTTTTGTAATAAAATTAAAGGTGTTATATTATTATTGTTCTTATAATAAGATCTTTTAGTGTCATTTGAACTACCGCTAAAGTGATTCACCAAGTGAATAAAAAAGATAAAAATTAGAAAGAACGGTGAAGGGATCTAGTAATGAACATGGCATTATATTACATGCCCCACATTGCAAACTGTTCCAAAATAAATTGTATATAATATGGGGATTTAAGTATTCACGAAAATATATTTAAAGGGTCTGTGGCCCACTCCTGATTATTATACAAAAGAAAAATATATCTATTATTCTGTGTGAAAACAACTATATGAAAAAGAATATTAATAAAGAAAATAACATCAACTATTTTTCTATACACCTTCCA
>JABUQX010133738.1:35000-40000 GCA_015478945.1 Trachelipus rathkii
TGAATATAGTTTGCAGTTTATTTTCACTTGCTTAAATGTTTATTTAAATTTTTCTCATAAGAAAAAATAGCATTTTTCTCAAACATATATATATATATAATATATATATATATATATATATATATATATATAAAAAAAATAGATATTTTATCTATATATATATATATATATATATATATATATATATATATATATATATATATATATATATATATATACATATATAGAAAGAAAGAGGTTATTATTATATTATATATATATATATATATATATATATTATTATATATTATTATTATACATATTATTATTATTATATTATTATTATTAGTATATTATTATTATTATTAATATATATATAAATACATATATACATATATTATATATTTCTAAAATATATATATGGTTATATATTATTATATATGAAAAAATAATAAAGTATATATTATATATATATATTATATATACATATATATATATATATATATATATATATTATTATTGATAACCCTTTAACCTTTCTCTCTTCCATTTACAGAAAAAATTGATATAGAATTATTATAATATAGGTCAAGATTTGATTATAATTTTAAGAAGTAATTTATAGTTAAAAATAAAGAATAATAATAGTAATAAGGATAATAATAAGAATAATAATAAAATTTAAAAAGAAATTAAAAATTAAAAGTGAATGCAAAAGATAAAAGATAGCAAATAAAAAGGATCAATAAGGAATAAATGAGGAAGATATATATGAAGAATTAAAATAAAGAATAAGTAAAAGGAAATGATATCTCAACAAAGTTTTTTAACATCTTCAATGGAAATGTACATAAACCATCCAAACCTTGACATCTTCAAATTTTAATTAAATGGTAAGGACAACTATATTTTTACTTTAATCATTTTATAATCAAATAAGACCTAATATAACAAACAAACAAAATGTCAAAAGAAGAAGAAACTGCAAAAGAAATTTTGCAGATAACAATGGATAAACTAACTGATATGATAAAGGAACTGATGGATAGTAAAGAAAAAGGAGTAAAAAATGAACAAAGAAAAATGAATTTAATAATACCTAAATTTAGTGGAAAAAAAGAAGAATCTTTTGAAGAATACTTATTCAAGTTAAAAATATGGAGAGAAGTATCTGAAGAAAATGAAAAAACTAAATTAGCACAATAGGAGGTTTAGCAGGAGAACCACTAGAAGTAATTATGTCCTTAAATGAAAAAGAAATATGGACAGAAAATGGAGTAGAAATAATTATAAATACATTAAAAGAAAGATATAGTAGAAATAAAGAACAAGAAAGTTATATTAAAGTACAAACACTATTGAATATGCAACAAAGGAAAGGAGAATCTTTCAGAGAATATGTAGCAAGGTATGATAAAGCAAAAAGAGATTGTGAAAAACTGGATGACATTAAAATAAGTGATAAGGTACATTCATACCAATTGATTAGTAATTCTAATATGAAGGACATGGAAAGAAAGTTAATTATAAATAAGATTGAAGGAATTAAAACAAATATTTTTCTAACAACTAAAGAATCAATTGTAAATATGATGGAATCAGTATGTGAAATTGTAGAAAAAGAAGGCACTAAAAATGAAAATTGGTATAATAATAATAATAAATTTTGTACAATATGTAAATACAATAATCATAACACTGATGAATGTTACTGGAGAGAAAGAACATTTAATTTTAATAAATGTGGTATTTGTAAACGTAATAATCATAAAACAGAAGATTGTTATTGGAATGAAGAATATAATAATGTGTGTTGGAAATGTAAAAAAGAAGGACACATAATGAAAAATTGTAAAGAATATGAACAAATAGAAGAAAAAAATAAAAATATATTTTTCATAGAAAAACATAATGAAAATCAGCTATGAAAAGAATGAAATTAAAAATTAATATTGAAGATGGAACTGTTGATATTTGTGATTTAAATCTACAGAAAGTACAAACATTTGATAATGAAGGAGGACACTCATGCATATTATTGAATAAAAAACAAAATGAAACATGTTGGATCAGCCAATTTAAAGACAATTGGATAAAAGAAAAAGATAGAAAAGAAAAATTAAAAAAGCTACATAGACAATTTGCTCATTGTGGAATAGAAAAATTATTTAAAACAATAAAGAATGCTAATCAAAAACAAATAAAAGAAGAAGATTTTTGGAATAATGTAAGAAAAGAATTGGAGCAAATTGTGGAAGAATGCGAAATATGTAAAAAATATAAGAAAACTCCACCAAGACCTGTGGTAGGTTTGCCATTAGCAAATAAATTCAATGAACTAATTCAATTAGATGTGGGAGAATTTGAAAGTAATAAATTTTTAGTAATAATAGACCATGCAACAAGATACACACAGGCAGTATGGTTAAAAAATAAAACCAGTAAAGTAGAAAGGTTAATTGAAAAATGGATTATATATTTTGGAAGTCCTAATAGTATTATGTCTGATGCAGGAAGAGAATTTCAAAACGAAGATATGGAAACTTTTACGACAAAATTGAATATCAAATTAATGAGTACAGCGGCAGAAAGCCCATGGAGTAATGGTTTATGTGAAAAAGTAGTAGGGTTACTTAAGGAATCATTATACAAGTTAAAACAAGAAGGACATGATAAAAAGAATAGCATGGCATGGGCAGTTTTTGCTAAGAATGGATTAACAAATTATTTGGGATATGCTCCTAACCAACTTGTTTTTGGAAGAAACATAGGAATACCAAACATAATAGATTGTGATAACATAATAATGAGTGAAAAGAGAGATACTGATGAAATGATTAAAGAATTATTAGAAACAATAGAACATGCTAGAAAAATACATATAGAAAATGAAAGTTCAGAAAAAATAAAACGTGCATTGAGAAGTCAAATAAGAGAACACATGTCAAAAGATATAAATATAGGTGAAGAAGTATATTATAAAAGAAACATTGATAAAGAATGGAGAGGACCAGCTAAAATAACGTGTGTAGACGGAAAAACCATCATAAAAAAACATGGAGGTACTTTAAGAGCTGTATCAAAAGTTCATTCAACAAGAATTCAAAAAAGTAAATTAAATGAAAATAATAATGAACTTGAAGATAAAAAGGATGAATATGAAGAAGAAAGAAATGAAAACATGATAGATAACTTAAATGAGAATGGTAATTATACAGAAAAAATAATATGTTAAAAAATTATAGATGAAGAAACTGATAATGAAAATGAAAGTCAAAATGAAGATGAAGAAGAAGCAGAAATGACATCAATTGATGAATATGAAGAAATTGATTAAAAAAATGTGAAAACTGGTAAATACTATGATATAAAATTAAAGAATAATGAAGATATATTAAATTGTTATGTTATTAGTAGAGCTGGCAAAGCAACTAGTAAAAAATATAATAGATGTTATAACATACGTAATTTAAATACAAATAGAATATATGATATAGATTTGAAAGAATTTGAAAAAATATATGAATTAGATGTAATTGAAAATGAAGAAAATAACGAGGAAGAATCATTAGATACAAGTGAGGAGATAATAGATGAAATAGATAGTGAAGAATTTTTGCTGAGGAGATAAATCAAAGTTATTATAATCATTCAAATGAAGAAATTAAACAAGCCAAAATGAAAGAGATAGAAAATTGGAAGAAGAACAAGGTCTTTGAAGAAGTAAATGATAAAGGTGAAAGAGCAATTAATGTAAGATGGGTAATTAGTGAAAAATTAATGCAGAATAACAAGAAAAAATTTAAAGCTAGATTGGTAGCTAAAGGATATGAAGAAAAAGTGGAGGAAAAAACAGATGCACCAACAGTATCATCTGAAGCAATGAAAATGATACTAACCATAGCTCAGGAAAAGAAATGGAAAATAAATGCTATGGATATTTCAGCAGCATACTTACAAGGAGATAAAATAACAAGAAAAGTATATCTAAAACCACCAACAGAATTTGACAATGGTAAACTTTGGAGATTGAATAAAACCGTATATGGGTTACAAGATGCTGCTATGATGTGGTATTTATCATTGAAAAAACAATTAATTAAGTTAGGTTTAAAACAAAGTAAAATGGAACCAACACTATTTATAATGAAAGATTCAATTAATATAGACGGATTATTATGTACACATGTAGATGATATTTTATGGGTAGGAAGTAAAAAATTTGAAAACAATATAATAAATAAATTAAAAAATATCTTTGAAATAGGAGAAAGTAGTTCAGAATCATTTAAATATTTAGGAGTTCAATTATGTCAGGAAGAAAACATGATAATAATGGAGCAAAATAATTACTGGGAGAAGATTAAAATTAATGAAATAAAAACAAAAGAAAATAGGAAACTTAATAAAAGAGAAGTAAAAGAATACCAACAATTAATAGGAAAATTAAATTGGATGGCAAGAAATACAAGACCAGATTTAGCTTATATAGTTAGTAAAATGAGCAAGGGAGAAAAAGAACTGAGTATTAAAGATTATAAAGAACTTCATAGATTAATAAAAAAATACAGAAATGAATTAAATATAATACAAATAAATAATGAAAAAATTGAGAAATTAATAACATATTGTGATTCATCATTTGCTAATAGAGAAGGAGATAAAACACAACTAGGATGTATAATTTTTGCTGTGGATAAAAAAGGAAAAATGATACCCATAATGTGGAAATCAAATAAATCAAAGAAAGTGAATCATTCAGTTATACAAGCAGAGGCAAATAGTTTGCTTGAAGGCATTGAACAAACATTATATATTCAAAAAATGTGGGAAGAAATTACTAATAAGAATATACCTATAATTATAAGAACTGATAGTAAGACACTTGTAGATACTCTAATGTCAGAAAGACAATCAAAAATTAAAAGTATGAGAATAATAATCTCAGCAATAAGAGAATATTTACATAATCAAGAAGTACACAAAATAGAATGGGTGAACAGTAATGATCAATTTGCTGA
>JABUQX010133739.1:5000-12500 GCA_015478945.1 Trachelipus rathkii
TATATATATATATATATATATATATATATATATATAACATATCTATATATATATATAAAAATAATAATAATAATAATAATAATAATAATAATAATAATAATAATAATAATAATAATAATAATAATAATAATAATAATAATAATAATAATAATAATAACGATACCAGTCCCATAGAACGGATATATTACACGACGTTTTCAGAATCTATAACTCATCTTGGAATACAGTACAACGTAAATATTATCACATTACATAAAGTTAAATGAACACAAAACTAAGGTACAATGAGATGATATAATTAATAATAGGTAATAAAATGACAACGCACACTCACAATAGTAAATGAATTAGTGAAAATTGAGACGTGTGTGTGTGTGTGTGTGTGTGTGTGTGTGTGTGTGTGTGTGTGTGTGTGTGTGTGTGTGTGTGTGTGTGTGTGTGTGTGTGTGTGTGTGTGTGTGTGTGTGTGTGTGTGTGTGTGTGTGTGTGTGTGTGTGTGTGTGTGTGTGTGTGTGTGTGTGTGTGTGTGTGTTTGTGCTTATCATACAATAACCTATCTCTGCTTCTAATTTGATTTTACCATATCTAGGTCACAACTAATTCTAGTGTTTTAATAAAGTAAAAATCGAGTTGAATTGAAGTTCAAAGACCAATTTCCTTAAGGTGTATATCTAACTTTTTCTTGAATGAATCGATGTTGCCGCTGTTCACTATTTCATAAGAAAGACTATTCCACTTCTCAATTACATCGTAAGTGAAGAAATTCTTTGCAATATTGGTTTGAAATCGTTTATGAGAAAGTTTATGTCCATTATTTCGTGTTACATCATTAAAATAATAATATGTTACATCATTAAAATTGTATCTAAAGAATTGCCTGTAATCAATATTGTCAAATTTATTTAGTATTTTGAAAACTTCTATTAATTTTCCTCTCAATCTTCTTGTCTCTAAAGAATGGATATCTAATTCACGTAGTCGTTGCTCGTATGACTTACCTCTCAATTCCGGAATTAATTTGGTTGCCTTCTTTGAATTCTTTCAATTTTTCTGTCTTTTTGAGGTATGGACTTCAAAACTATACTGCTTATTCCAAATGAGGCCTAACTAACGTTTTATTGAGAGGTACTATTATATTTTTAGATTTATATTCGAAGTTTCTGGCAATAAAACCTAGAGCTTTATTAGCTTTCTTAACAGCTTCAGCACATTGTTTTGCAAACTTTAAATCCTTATTAATTAATATTCCTAGATCCTTTTCCTCACTGACAACTTTGATAACTGAGTCATCTATTTTGTAATCATATTCATTGTTCCTACTCCCAAAATGTATAACCTTACATTTATCGGTATTAAATTTCATTTGCCATGTTTTTGACCAATTTACAATCTTATTCAAATCGCTTTGGAGTAATTGATAATCTTTCTCACATTTTATGCGATTTCCAAGTTTCGTATCATCTGCTACAAGTGTGTGAAATTTTGTTTTTGGATTATTTTTCCAACTCAGTGTGATCGATTAGATCACCGTCTTAGAACAGATATGTTCTATGCTGTGAACATCAAAGCTATTTATTACAGTTATTTATTACAGTTATTTGTAACAGATATGTTCTATGCAGTGAACATCAAAGCTATTTATTACAGGTTAAGGCGATAGTGCGATCGATGAGATCACCTTCTTAGAACGGATACTTTGCAAGCCATGAACATCAAAGCTATTACAAGCCGGA
Organism: Trachelipus rathkii; assembly: GCA_015478945.1. Lineage (NCBI taxonomy): Eukaryota > Metazoa > Arthropoda > Malacostraca > Isopoda > Trachelipodidae > Trachelipus > Trachelipus rathkii. The sequence goes on from JABUQX010133739.1 coordinate 6,734, forward strand.
ATTCTTTTTACGATGTATTTTTAACATTTACTAAATGATTTCAATTGTTCTAGTTTGATTTTACCATATTCAGGATACTACTAATTCTAGTATTTGAATAAAGTAAAATCGAGTTGAATTGAAGTTCACAGACCAATTTCCTTAAAGTGTTTATCTAACTTTTTCTTGAATGAATCGATGTTGCCGCTGTTCACTATTTCATAAGAAAGACTATTCCACTTCTTCTCAATTACATCGTAAGTGAAGAAATTCTTTGCTATATTGGTTTGAAATCGTTTATGACAAAGTTAGAAGAAGAAGAAGAAGAAGAAGAAGAAGAAGAAGAAGAAGAAGAAGAAGAAGAAGAAGAAGAAGAACAACAACAACAACAACAACAACAACAACAACAACAACAACAACAACTACAACAACAACAACAACCAACAACAACAACTTAACAACAACAACAACCCTTAATAACAACGCTACAACAAGAATAAGAAAAAAAAAAAGAAAAAAGAAGAAGAAGAAGAAGAAGAAGAAGAAGAAGAAGAAGAAGAAGAAGAAGAAGAAGAAGAAGAAGAAGAAGAAGAAGAAGAAGAAGAAGAAGAAGAAGAGTGTCAACTTCTTTTAATTTAAGCCAAAAATAAAACAATAGAAATTAATGGATCCGGTTTCTTCCCAAACTTTGTCATAAAAATAATTAAATAAATTTACATCAGTATCTACAATTATTTCTATACATATAATCAAAATGAATCATTATAACTGAGTCATATTTTGTAACATTAATTACTTTAACAACTTGCGATGACATTTGAGTTATTAAGCAATGTAATTTGTTTTTCTCAGTGAGTGATAATCTTCCGTCAATATTTTAGCTATTCGATAGTCCAACACAAAATCTATTGAACTATTTAAAAATTTCTCAATCTAATTGTTAATTATTGCTAAATCAGCATTCAGAAAAAATAAAAGATACAATGCCACTATACATATATGAATCACTGAATTTTAATAATAATAATAATAATAATAATAATAATAATAATAATAATAATAATAATAATAATAATAATAATAATAATAATAATAATAATAATAATAATAATAATAATAATAATAATAATAATAATAATAATAATAATAATAGCAACGAGTCTTTTGGAAATGAAATAATGCTAAAATCAAAATATTGAAAATATATATATATATATATATATATATATATATATATATATATATATATATATATATATATATATATATATATATATATATATATATATATATATATATTGCTCCCCCGAAATTTATTGATATATATAACAATTTATATATAATTATATAACTGTATATATTTATATATATGTATACTATGTATATATATATATATATATATCTATATATATATATATATATATAATTATATATATATATATATATATATATATATATATAAATATATCATATATATATATATATATATATATATATAAAAATATATATATATATTATATATAAAAATTATAAATATATATATATATATATATATATATATATATATATATATATATATATATATATATATATATATATATATATATATATATATATATATATATATATAGAGGGCACAACTAGCAGCCAGACTGACATCCGGAAGTTGCAACCGGAAGTTGCACATGTTGCAAGCAACATTTTGCAACATCTGGTTTTTCAAGCTTGACGTGTCAAGGTTAGGGTTTTTAAGGTCGGTGAGACCGAATTTAAGGTCTGGAAGACCGACTTCAGAGGTTTTGAGCCTGAACTCAAGGGTTTTACCCCCAAAAGGGGGGCGGAGCCCCCCAAAGGGGGTTTTTTTTCCTAGAAGGTTTTAAATGATCGATAGATCATTTTTGATGGTTTCAATCGATTTATCGATGTTTTTTACCCCTATATCGATGTTTAAATCGTCTTTCTACGTGCTCTGGTTGACTGAAAAATATAATCGAAAGAAAATTATTAATAACATTCGTTCGATATATCGCTGTAGTTACAGTGTAATATTGGAGGGAACTGGAATCCTGGAAATCCTGGAAACTGGAAATTACTAATTGGATTCCTGGAAACTGGAAAATGGATTCCTGGAAACTGGAAACTGGAAAAAATAAAAAATAAATAAATAAATAAATAAAAATTAAAATAAAAATTAAAATAAAAAAAAAAATAAATATATATATATATATATATATATATATATATATATATATATATATATATATATATATATATATAGAAATATACAATAAACATATATAGAAAAACCTGCTATATATATATATATATATATATATATACATACATGTTTAGAAAATACGTTCATACAAGGATAAAATAAATAAATAAATAAATAATAAATAGTTTGCGCGAAGGTATCTCTATTTCCGGTTGCCTGGCTGTGCCGCCGCAGACTCCGTCTGCCTGGAATCGAGGTTCCGGGTGAGTGCACCCCTTCGGAGAAGGGGTGCTGGTTCCTTCCAGATAGGAAATTTTTTAGAAGGTTGAAATGAGAGTGCATAAGAGAAGATGGAGGAAGGAGGAAGAAGGAGGAATGAGAAGGAGGAAGAAAGGAGGAATGAGAATAAAGAACAGGTGTTTGGGATCCGGAGGAGGGTCCCCAACTGAAATAAAAGAAGTAGAAATGCACGGAGAGAAGAAGAAGAAATGCACGGAGTGCATAAGAAGAAGAAATGCACGGAGTGAAGGATGGAGAAAGGAGACAGAGAAGAAGACAGAGTTGGTACCGGTACCGCTGCTGGAGCCGGTGCGGTGCTGAGTTAGTAAACGATTTTTAAAATTTTCAAAAGATTTTCAAAATCTCATTTTCTTTATAATCATCAACTAAAATATAATTGTTTGCTATTTTTATTTTATAAGTTTCATTCTTTATGTTTTTAATTTTGTTTTCAATTTAAATTTTTAATTACTTTTTAAATTTTATTTCTTTTTCTTTTTTAAAATTTTATGCTTTTCATGTTTATAACGTAAAAATTTGCATTTTTACATACCTTAAAGCAGTAAATCAGTAAATCAGCTAACCACACTCCTAGCCTTCCATGATCTGTGATCTATTGATCTATTGATCTATTGATCTATTAATTTAAGTCATATTTTTAATATTAAATTGTTATGTTTTGCATACTCTAAAGCAGTAAATCAAACTCAGTTAATCAAACTACCATCCAGCCACACTCCTACCTTTCCATGATCTATTGATCTATTGATCTATTGATCTATTGATCTATTGATTCAAGTCATATTTTTTATTAAAATTGTTATGTTTTGCATACTCTAAAGCAGTAAATCAGTAAATCAGTTAATCAAACTACCATCCAGCCACCCTCCTACCCTTCCATGATCTATTGATCTATTGATCTATTGATCTATTGATCTATTGATCTATTGATTCAAGTCATATTTTGTATAACATAACACAAAAACTTTTATTTATTTTGTTTTGTTTTCTTTAAACATTTTGTTTTTAACTAAAAATTTATTCTTTTTATGTTTATAACTTAAATTTTTTTTCATTTTTACATACCCTAAAGCAGTAAATCAGTAAATCAGTAAATCAGTAAATCAGTAAATCAGTAAATCAGTAAATCAGTAAATCAGTAAATCAGTTAATCAAACTGCCCTCCCCACCCTTCCATGATCTATTGATCTATTGATCTATTGATCTATTGATTCAAGTCATATTTTGTATAACATAACACAAAAACTTTTATTTATTTTTGTTTATTCTGTTTAAAACATTTTGTTTTAACTAAAAAAAATTCTTTTTATGTTTATAACTTAAAAAATTGCATTTTTACATACCCTAAAGCAGTAAATCAGTAAATCAAACCACCCACTCTATCCTCCTACCATCCATGATCTATTGATCTATTGATTCATGTCATATTTTGTATAACATAAAATAAAATTCTTTGCTGTAGTTGTTGTTGTTGAAATGTCGCGTTTGTTGTTGTTGCATTTGCTGCAGTTGTTGATGTTGTTGTGGTTGTTGAAATTTTGTATTTTTTATTACATTTGTTGTTGTTGTTGTTATTGTTGTTGTTGTTGTTGTTGTTGTTGTTGTTGTTGTTGTTGTTGTTGTTGTTGTTGTTGTTGTTGTTGTTGTTGTTGTTGTCGTTGTTGTCGTTGTTGATGTTAAATATATCAAACGTTCAAGTTAAATGAAAATATACAACACTTTTTCAAACATATCTCTAAAATATTAATGTTAATTTTACATTAACATTGTAATATTAAACAAAAATATATCTCATCCTAGCCTAACTGACATACAGCATTCATTAACAAGGTAACTAAAATTAGAAGTTTCAACTTACCAGCAGAAGTCAGCACAGCAATCTCATTCTTTATTATTATTATTATTATTATTAATATTATTATTATTATTATTATTATTATTATTATTATTATTATTATTATTATTATTATTATTATTATTATTATTATTATTATTATTATTATTATTATTATTATTATTATTATTATTCCACATAGATCTCACAACACCAATAACGCGTGCGATCACTTTGCCTCCAGGTCCACAACTAGAACATTGGTAGGTAAATTGCTCTCTACCAGACACCTAAACATTACGTAATCTTGTTACGCTCAAGGTAACCAATCAGAGAACTGTATTTGCTATGCCATCACGGGCAGCCAATGAAATTCGAGGAATGACTCATTAATCTTAATATCTTTTGACACATGAGAAGGGTAATGAGATTTATTACTTTGTTCCCAATATCTTTTGACACATGAGAAGGGTAACGAGATTTATTACTTTGTTCACAATATCTTTTGACACATGAGAAGGGTAACGAGATTTATTACTTTGTTCACAATATCTTTTGACACATGAAGGGTAAATAGATTTATTTCTTTGTTCCCAATATCTTTTGACACATGAGAAGGGTAAATAGATTTATTACTTTGTTCCCAATATCTTTTGACACATGAGAAGGGTAACGAGATTTATTACTTTGTTCCCAATATCTTTTGACACATGAGAAGGGTAAATAGATTTATTACTTTGTTCCCATTTTGTCCTTACTTAACATATGTTTTTATCTTAAACAGTAGTTTTTATTATTATTATTATTGTGTATTGTGTGTGTGTATTAATGTGTGTGTGTGTATTAATATTATTATTAATGTAATATTAATTTTAAATTTGCTCTTATTGTAATTCGAGTAAGTATATAAATTAGGAATTAATTGACATAACTCTAATTTATATTACCATTCACACACACACACACACACAATAGTATAGATACTTAATACATTAGCCTGGCAATCATCGTACTAACTTACTGATCACATGACTGCTATTTCTATGATGTCAACAAATGTGTAACATTTTGTAAGACATTTACATTTTTCACATGTTAAATATAAACATTTCAATTTGTTATGTATTTTCTTTTACGTTTCTATTATTCTTTACATTTATATTTTGTTAAAAGTTAGTTATTTATTTATTTATTTTAGTTTTATTTTTTTTATTTTATTTATTTAAAATATTTATATATTTTTAAAAACTTTTATTTATTTTTAATACTTTTTTTTTTAAAAACATTTTGTTTTAACTAAAATTTATTTCATTTTTAACATTTAACTTAAAAAAAATTTTACATTGGCTTATCTTAAATCAGTAAAGCAGTAAATCAGTAAATCAAACTGCCTTCCAGCCACCTTCCTACCATTCCATGATCTATTGATTCAAGTC
>JABUQX010133739.1:22500-37500 GCA_015478945.1 Trachelipus rathkii
CATATATATATATATATATGCCTATATATATATATATATATATATATATATATATACTAAAGGAATTGGAAGTTTCGTAGTGTCAGGACAGAGTGAGAGATTTTCTAACTGCGCATGGTTATAGGGCGACTAGCAACTTGGTCTTTCCTTTTGCTTGTATTTCTCTTGGACCAGTGTTTAGAATCTTATGTGACTAGAAGCAAGATCCTCACAGAGACCTCTGGGTGAACGAGTTTTGAAGCTTAATGCCAGTTCTACTGAAGGGGCGAAATCCTGGGAGTATTAACCAGAGGATTGGCATCAGAAACAGATTTGAAAAGAAATGATTTTCAAAAATGCTCTAGGGTTAGAGTTTCGGGCAAGAAGATGTTGGACCAACTGACAGGGCGAAAACTATATATATATATATTATTATATATATATATATATATATATATATATATATATATATATATTTTATATATATATATATATATATATATATATATATATATATATATATATATATATATATATATATATATATATATATATAAAATATATATATATATATATATATATATATATATATATATATATATATATATATATATATATATATATATATATATATATATATATATATATATATATATATATATATATATATACATATATATCGATATATATATATATATATATATATATATATATATATATATATATATATATACTCTTAAATTGAATATAAAAATTGATTGTATTTAAAATTGGTAAATTTGGACCCAACTCTTTTGCACCCAACCAATCTCTTTCCCCAGCCTCAACCCATTTGAAAAAAGGTTATATGTAGAATAATACTTGAAATTAATAATTCTCAAATTATGTTAAAAAAAACTAAAGCTTCTGAGCCCTTTAAAGGGAGAAGAATTTGCTTCTCTTTTCTTCGTAAATGAGATCTGCATCGCTGAAAAGATGCTCGCCAGCTACACTTATTGAAGGGCATGCTAAGTATTCCCTGCCGAGTTCTGCAAGATGTGAAAAACTTTTACAATTATCACGCCATCAAACCAATGGATCTTTATCCGATTCCAAGAGTTTTCGCTTTTGATAATCTTTGATCAATGACAGAGTGTCCTTTGACACCTCTGAACAAGACTCTTCATCGCTGCTAGAAGCCAAAAGAACGTTCATGGATTCTGCAATGGTTTCGCTAACAGATAGTAAATGTGTGTCTGTTTCTGCAATCTTTTCCTTTTTATCAGCATTTCATCACATAGGCATACTAAATAAATTTTAACCCTTTGTGAAACACGTGGTTCAAGAAATTTGGTTTTTGTATCTAGGATCCAGAAAAGTTACTATTGCAGATGCGTAATCGTTTTGCAGATTTTGAAATCTATTATTTATCTCCAGCATTAGTGTTTCTGTCACCTTTGAAAGTTCCTTACTTTTAATAGCAGCATTTAGCACAGCTTTCATCGTTGCATCTAGAGGAATCTCGTCTGGCAAACAAAAATTTTCTGAGATAATAGTCTTAGTTACCTCTTCAAACGGTTTAAGAAGAGTAATACAATTACCTAAAATCATATTATCATCACCTGTCAAGCTTTTCACCTTTGTGTTTGTTCGAAGCATAAAGGGAGACAGCTTTATTTCTCCCATCCTCTCAAGCATGTACCAACTACTATTCTAACGAAGAATACAAGATATCTTGCGTTTAAAAAAGAATTGAGGACATTTAGTCTCACTAATTCATAAAATGAATGCTATCAGCTATCCGCAAAATTCTGCGGATGCGGGTAGAAAGAAGAGTATGCGGATGCGGATATCTGCTTCACCTCTAGTCTTTACGGTATTTTACCGTATAGCATTTGGAGATTAGATTCATTGGAAAAGTTGTATATTTTTTTATTCTCAAAAGCAAGCGAAAAAATAGTTGAAACAAAAAAATGTTTTATTGTAACTTTGTAAGCATTAAGCCGAGTCAGAGTTGAAATTTTGAATTTGACTGCTGGAGTCGGAGTCGGAGTCGAAAATTTTTGTTTAGGTGGAGTCGGAGTCGGTGTTAGAGTCGCAAATTTTTGTTTAAGGGGAGTCGGAGTTGGAGTCGGAGTCGAAAATCCAAATTTAGATTTAAGGAGTCGGAGTCGGTCAGGTCGGAGTCGGAGTCGGAGTCGAAAATTTATTTTACGACTCCGCAGCCCTGTTTGTAACACAATATTAGAACAAGTTAAATTGTCACTTTTTGTTGCAGTTGAAAAACTTCAATCTGAACAGTCTATTAATTCGCCCCCCATTAAAAGGAAAAAAACAAATCTACAGAACCAACACCTTCTACAAGTAAATCAGTAACAGATTCAGTGGAATAATTTTTACAGTCCAGTAGTGATGAAGAAACACACGCATTATCAAAAGGTGTAGTGCAAATGATGGAAAAGTATCACCAAGAAAAACCACTAGATACAAAGGATGAACCTATCAGTTGGTGGAAAGCTAAGCAAAATGTTTACCCACGCTTAAGTAAACTTGCAAGGAAATACTTGGAATATCCTCCAACTAGTGTTCCATGTGGAGTATTTAGCAATGCTGGGCTAATATATATGATGAAAAAGAGAAACAGACTCTCAGCAGAAAAAGGCAAAAAAATGACATTTGCTGCATCAATCATTTATATTATATATATATATATATATATATATATATATATATATATATATATATATATATATATATATATATATATATATATATATATATAAAGTAATTCAACATCAAATTGACAAACATTATTCTGTTACGGTGTTTAGCATAGAAAAATATAAAGAAGTCAATATCTCTTTATAATTCTAGAAAATCCAGCTGCAGAGAGATTTTCAAATTTTGGTGGAACGCTCGGATGTAGACAAATATCAGCTGACATATGTGTAAAAAAAAATGAAAATATATTTTTTTTAATTTATTTGATGGATCAGTTGATTAATTTCATTAATCAAATAAATTGATCAGTATATAAAAAAGAAACAGTTGGAAAATATTATAAAACTACTGCAGGAAATAATATATTTAGAAAATATTACAAACCAACAAAATGAGAATTATTAATAAATTTATAAATAATTAATTTAATTTATAAGGTGGTAACATTAATTCCAGATTAGCTGCAGCGAAAATTAAAGATAAATAATTCTGGCCTGTAATATTTTAGGCTGCAAAACTCGCTGCAGCAACGATAATATAATTGCTTATTGCTGATTGAAAAGTCTTGATTAGTGGGAATCTTTGCTTAAAGATATTTCAAGATATTTACAGTATCTATTTTTAATGTGGTAATTTTGATTAAAAAATAGAGAGAAAGCTATACAAGGCAAAATATTAGCTTTTAATATTGAGTTTTTTTTTTTATTTTTTTTTTTTGGCGTTCTTGAGGTAATTGAACATACAATATCTACAAAGCTGAATATTAGGATAGATTAGGATAAGCTAAGTATGAACATACATTATCTATAATACATAAGATTAGGCTTGATTATGATAATGTTGAGTGATCTAGTCTAGGTTATGTTTTGATAAGAATCAGAATATTTTGCAGTCTTCAGGTAACATATACTATTTATAATACACAAGATTAGGCTAGATTAGGCCTAGCTGTGGTAAAATAGCCTAAGTTAGGATAAGCTTATAGGTGAACTAGTCTAGTGAAGGATTGGCTAGGTTCCGGAGTTTTTTGCAGTCTTGAGATACCATACACTATCTATAATTCACAAAATTAGCTTAGATTAGGCTAGATTAGGTCTAGTTTGGGTGAAATAGTCTAGGTTAGGTTTCATTAGATAAGAATTTTAGGTAAATTTTAAATATACGCAAAGATCTATAAGCAACTGTAGTAAAAACAAAAAACAAAAATTGTCCTACAAAAATATTTACAGACAAATAAATTATTATTTATAGTATTGACATTTATCGATATTATATTGAGTCAATAATAATATTTGTAATTATATTCTTGATTAATAAAATTATCCAAGTATTTATTATTATTACTCATATAAAGCTATTTTATTACCACAAAATTGATCTGAATAATTCAAATTTTATTTTATTATTTTATGACAATACACTATGAAAATTAAATATTTTATTAGTTACAACAAATTATTTAGAATTGCGATGAGATAATATATATATATATATATATATATATATTATATATATATTATATATATATATATCTATATATAATTATATATATATAATATATACCTATATATTTTACATATATATATATATATAATTATATATATATATATATATACATTATATCGATATTATATAGAGTCAATAAAACATTTTATTATTTATGTATTTGTTTTAATCTTGAATAACAAAATTATCCAAGTATTATTTATATTATATAATATATATTATATATATAATATATATATTATATTTATATTTATTATATATATATATATATATATATATATTATATATAATATACTATGAAACATTTCAACTGTGTGCGTTAATGACTTGATAATTTTCCAGAATTTCATAGCAACCATGTCTAAACAAGCATAATCTTATGTAAAAAATACAAAATTACTTTTAAGACATCAGTTATATTTCATTTACCCTTATTATTGATTATATGGAATGTACTTAATTACTTTAAATAATTTATTAATTATTATCAGATTTTCTACAACATATTATAATAAATATTACATTGAGGAATAATTATTGATTTGGAAAATACTCTTTGGTTAGTTTTAAAATTTCGAGATTTGTGAGATTAGCGAATGCTACTCAACTGTTTATCCTAAGAGTGCTGGGGCCACAGACTGGACATCTGAATGGATATTCACATCATGATAAAGTACGCAATCTACAAACCATCGAAAAAGCCAAATATCTTCCGATCTGTACGTTTCTCAAACAAGTTGTGGGAGGAAAAGTGAAGCTGAAACATTCTCAAAAAACTGAAAACAACAAGTTTTATGATAAAACCGTTTTCGTAATTTTATCAGCGGAAACTGCATTTTTTAAGAGCAAAGAAGTTTTTTTAATCTTTAGCGCTGATCGAGGGCAGGTCTTCATGTTAATCCGATCGAGACTGAAAACTTTGACAATCAATTTTTACACGCAATAGGCAACTACTAAGAGTTTCGGACGAGATACGCGTAACAAATCTTCCCCCTTATGCTTTTACGATCACCCTTAATATTATATATATTATATATATATATATATATATATATATTATATATATATATATATATATATATATATATATATATATATCTATATATAATATTATTATATATATATATATATATATATATTAATATTTATTATATCATCTACCTTTTTCCCCAAGACTGGGATAAGGTGCGTGCTATGCACCGGAAACAGAAAAGTAGTAGACAGAATAAGCACACAAGTCGAAAAGAAAGTCCAGCCTTAAAGCCCCCTCAATTAGTGAGAACTCGTCCGAGTCAGAAATCTCCTCTAGAGCTTCGCGGCGACCGCCGCGAACCTACTATGCGCATTTTCGTCGATGCAGGGATCATCGCTTGACCAGGTGGGCCAGCGATACTACACCTTCACAAAACCCCGCCATTCACTCCTATTAGACCTTTCTTCTCGCCTTGCCAAACTCACATTTCTCTCCTCCAAGACATCCTTACTAACTCAGTTCACTTCTTCTTTTCTGTCTCCCAGCGCGGTCGAATTCCCAGCAACCCCTTACACTAATACATCCGCTTAACCACAGACTATCATTATCCTTTTCCACATGACCAAACTATCTCAACGCACTTTCATCTATTATCTCATTTACCCTTTTCTTTATACCACACAACTCCTTAATACGTTCATTCTTCATTTTATCAATCCTTCTCACCCCTAACACACTTAAGATTGTCCATCTTAAACACATTGAGCTTTAGATCTATACTTCTTATCCAGACCATAGTCTCACTATAATACATTAACGGTAACAACATACCTCATGTCAACCATAGCGCAACTCAAGACTTAGCTCTTACATCCACCAACGATTTCATTGCACCAGCCCCTCTGCCATTCACAATTTTCCTAATACACACTGCATCATCCGTTCCCTTTTCATCCTAAATATTTAAGCTCTACACTTTTTCCAGCTACACCAATCTAACATAACTTAAACACCAGAGGACTCGTCCTCCCTCCACACATAAACTTTCTCTTATTACGTTCTTACCTTTAAACTTCTTCTTTTACACACACCCCGCCAAATCTCTCTACAAATCTCTCAAACTCTTTTCAGATTCGCACAAAAACTAAACTCATCCGCATCATAATAGAGAAGGGACCCTCCCCTCTTCTATTTCCTTATCATTCTAACACCAACCCCTGCACACCCACCTCTAATTCTTTTATAACCCCATCCATATACAAATTGGAATAACCACGGAGACATAACACATCCTTGCTTCACTCCGCTAACTTAATATTAAACCAATACTTTCGATTCCCCATTTATTCTTACACACGCTTTCACTATCGTCATCCATATTTTTGAATTCATTCGCAGCCTTACACCAACACCATATATAACTAACACTTGCCATAGAGCTTCCCTATTAAATCCTACCATACGCCTGTTTCAAATCCATAAACTAAATACAATTTATTCATCTTCTCCCTCATTTTCTCATCATTTGTTAATGTAAAGATTTAATCCCATATCCTCTACACCTTCTAAACACAACCTTTTATTCTCAAGAATCAGTCCTTCAGTCATCGACTCACTCTTTCGACTAGAATACCAGCATATATTTTCCTACATTACTAAAAACTAATTTTCTTATAATTCCTACAGTTTCCCTTTTTTCCCTATCCCTTATAAAGCGATACTTTACTGTGCTCCTTCATCCTCGGAACTAGACCTCCGTAAACCGCTTTGTTACACACTTAAAAATGACAATCAAGTCATCAACCGCCTCCGTTCCTTGAATCCATTTCACAGTAATCTTCTTCTATAACTTGCAGATTTACGCATTTTTTTCAACTTTCTCACTCTACCGCATTACTCTCTTACTAATGCAACCTCATCCCAAAATACCATATTTCCCTTTAGCACCACATCACCACACACCTTCACTATCACTTCTTCATTACTGCCATGTTATGCAGATTTTCTAAGTGTTCCCTTCACACTCCCCTCACATCCATTGCATCAGTTACGAAGTCCATCAACTATCTAGATTCCCCTTATTTTAATTCTTAACCTTTCGCGCTTCCTGACAAAAGCAGCTTCTATTCCCTTGAAGTCCCCCTTCATCCTCCCTTCCAACTATTCATTTACGCTTTTTTTCCTTCTACAATTGCATCCTTTTTCCTTTTTTTTCTTTCTTATATATTTCAAACATCTTTCTTGTTGAAACCTCTTCATTGGATTTTAGCAATCATTCAACACGGCTTCTTTTTTTTAAGCTTTTAACCAACACGCTGGCATCACCTCTTCCATTCCATCATATCGCTGTTAGCATTCTTACTTCTACTTTATCACATCTACATACTTCTTATGCACTGCTAACAACCTTTCCCTCATCTTGCTTCCAGATTTCTTTAGTTTTCAACTTCTTCCAATCAACTGATTTACCTTGCAAAGCTCTTTAAATACTTATCCTTATCACCTTTGTTCACTTATCTTCTCACTCTTAATTCTACCCACCTTTCTCTCCATCCAAGGCCCCACTAACCTAATTTAACATAAAACAACATAATGATACGATAATCCCATTCCTAACCTCTTCACTGATTTAACATCCAGCACATTCTTCTAACATCTCCTTCTTCACCACACAAAATCAATCATACTTTTCACTTCGATACCATCTCTACCCACACCAGCTCTAGTATACTTATGAATACTCTTGTGTTTAAAGAAAGTATTACTCATACACATACCTCTCTCCTCACAGAAATCAATCACACTTCCTACATTCTCATTTTCTTTCCCCGACACCTAAAGCACCTGTTTTACCATCCTTTTTTTGATCACCTATCCAACCATTTAGGTACCAACATCAATCAATCTTAAAACTATCCTCACTCACTACATCCAACATCATTCGATTTCCCACGAAATTGCACTCTCTTAAACAATACCCTCAGATGGACCATATGCCACAACCACACAAACCTTGACTTTTTCAAGCTTAAATTTAACTATTATAATTCTAGTACTCACACACAAAATCTACTATAGCTTCTACACAAGTCACTCATCAGAAATTGCAAAATCCTTCTCCTCTCCTCTCATTATTATCCATACCAGCACTACACATTCCACACGCAACCACTCATTTTCACGTTTCTCTTTCATCTTTGTTTCAGTCACAGCGAGTCAAATTCAAATTTGCGCCTTCCTAAATACATCCTCACCTCCTTTTCTCCTCAACATCCTCACATTTATTCTCTGGACTTCCATGTACCATAAATTATAAATATATATAATATATATATATATATATATATATATATATACTACTAATATATATATTATATATATATATAATAATATAATAATATATATATTATATATATATTATATACCATAACAGAGTGTTGAGAAAAATGTTCAACACCTTAATAACACATGGCTGACAACTAATTAAGCTTTACTGTCCGTTAAACTATACAATCCCGGTATTTAACGCAAAGTGTTTTTATTTCCAGGTGCATCAGATCATTTGAAAATAAAAGTATTACAGCGCACAGACCAGAAAAATCTAAATATGTAATATTTACAGTCCATAGAATGACTGACAAGAGAACAAGTTTCGAAGAGATGAAATCCATCCTATAGTTTTACTGGGAATGCAAAGACGTTTTGAAAGTGAATTTCAAGAAAAATTACCAACGAATTTTAGTACTGCTCAAACAAAAGATAAGTTTAAAGTAGGGTTGGCATTAAAAAACCCACCCAAAAGAGCCCACCCAGAAAAGGCAAAAAAGCCCACCTAATAAAACCCAAAAAGGCCCAGCTGAAAGTTTTTTTTGGTTTTTTTTAAATTTTAGCTTAATTATTTTCAACCCATTTTTGAAAGCAATATACTAACTACAATATAATAATAACTACTATATTAATGTTTGCAATTAGTTACTTACGTCTAGTTGCATTTTATTCAAGATTTTCATTGATATACGTTTAATTAAATATTTGAAATAAATGAGAATGAAAAAAAATAATTTTTAAACTTTAGTAGAAAAGTACAAATGAATGTATCTTTAAATTTTATTGACTAGAAGATAATTACTAGATTCCATTATTAAAATTACTAAATAAACTTTTCAGTAAATAAAAAAGTATAAATTATTCCATCTTTGGTTATAAATGTACTAGAATATATTTTGAATTTCCATTATTTTATAAATTTATATTTTGTGCAGTAAAGTATAAAACTAATTTGTAGCATAACATTGGATTGAATTAAGTCAGTGAATGAATCACATTTTCCAATTTAATTTCACATTAGTAACTATCTGGCTGTCTAACCTGTCTTAGATTTATTTATATATCCTTTCAAGTTTTTGAGCTTTACCTGACCCACGTCTAAGTTAAATGAACCATTAAAACTTTGAATAATTGTTTATAAAATTTTTTTCAATTGATAAATGTAATGACATGAATGTAAGGATGCCAAAAACTGGCAAACCATCTGAATACTTTTCTTTACCAGTACTTTTTCAATTTTAATATCCATGATGTTCCACAATTTACCTGGACTTAACTGTGACACCAGTGATTCTTCGACATATGGGCTGGAAAACAGTTTTAACTTTTACCTGTAAGTCATCAGTCCACTAAGGTATTCAGAATAATTTTTTGCCAGCCAAAGTTCAGCCTCATTTTCATTATGTTCTTCAACGGAGCTAGACCAAAATGTTGAAATTAAAACAGCCAGATTCAGAGATATTATATTACCTATTATTTTTTAATTCACGTTAATTACTTTTTCAAAAATATTGCTTTGCTAGCAGCTCAAAAACTCCTTTTTAGCACAGCAAACCTTTTTTAGCTCGCAAGAAGAGGATTAGCCCTCGATCTCCGCTCTCCATCCCATAATTACCAGCTGTAGCAGGTAATTTGGCCTGCGGATTCTCCTCCTATGCTAGCTACAAAACGATTAATAGTAAGACGCCATATGAATTCAAAAAAGATATGTATTGTCCTGTATGATGGCCCATGATGGCCCTTCTGTCCTAAACATCTCAATTTCAGATACTGTATATAAGACATAATACAAGCTATGCTATAGCCTCGTCTTCATAGAAGCCATACACAAATATCTACTCAAAAGTTGGGTAATTTCCGTTTCTTTTTTTTCTTGTTTTGATAAAATAGCTTTCATTTTTTTAAATGTTCACAATTAATTTTTTATTAAAAATTTTATTACAAAGTTCCCACTATCCTAGTCAATTTTAAGGAGTACTTATCAAAGTTTCCTATGAAGAATCAATATATATATAATATATATTAATATATATAGTATATATTATATATATATATATATATATATTTACGTGAAACTTATCGAGTATATATATATATATATATATTTATTATATAATATATAATAGAATATGTTGTAAATATATATATGCATATCTATATATCTAATATATATTTATAATATGATATTTTTTTGATCTTCACCGAAAAGTATATTAATTAAATTTCATTTTTTTTCCACTTTAAAAGTTTTTTTTTTTTTTAAGAACTAGTCATAAAGATAAAGTTGCCAGTCGCTTTAAACGGTTGTAATACAAAGAAGCTAATTAACAGAAAATAATTAAAGTTTACATTTATGTAAACTAACGTAATCTCAATATAACCTTACTTAAGTATCATAACTCACTTAATTAATTTATTTTTATATTTATATTATCTCCCTTTGCATTGGTTAAAAACACAAGCATCAGGCACCAGAGAGCTTTGTTACTTTTGTTCGATAGGGAAACAATGAAAAAATAAAAAAATAACCAAATTTTTCTCTTTTTTCCCACGAAATATTTAGAGGAGAAAGATCCTACCGAATGTCTCATATAATATTATATATATATATTATCTATAATATATATATATATATAATATATATTTATATATATTATATATAATATCCATATATATATATATATCATATATTATATAATTATATATATATTTATTATATATATTATATATATATATATATATATAATATATATATCTATATTATATATTATATATATATATATATATTATATATAATATGTATATATATTACATATATATATATATATATATAATATATATATATATATATCATATATATATATATTATATATCTTTGTGAAAAATATATTTATATATATTATAATATATATATATATATATCTAATATAATAATATATAATATAACATATAATATATATATAATACTATTAATAATATATAAATATTATTATATAAATATATATATATAATATATATATATATATATATATATATATATATATTTATAATTATATACTATAATATAATGTAAGATCTCTACATTTTCTGGGGAATAAGATGCGTTGTCCTTCCAAAAAACAGGGTAAAGCAGTATTCACTGGATATGAAGCAATCAGGCTGAGTAACTCTCGGCAGCTATAAAATGGAAAGAGGGTTCATAGAACGATGAACCTATAAGGTTTCTCCTATTTCTTTATTTTTACTATTTTTTGATAATGGCCTTTTAGAGACTATGGTTAGGGAATCAAATTTATACTCCATTCAACAAAACCCTAATAGGCCACTAAACATGACAATCGAAGAACTAGAGCAGTTCATAGGTATTGCAATTTACGTGCTAATTTTAATTTTACCCAACACACGACTTTATTGGAGTAAATACTTCAGGACTGGCTGTGTTGCAGATGTAATGACGCGTGATAGATGGAAGGAGACAAAGAAATATATTAATTTCAATGATAATAGTAAGCAACCTAGAGATCGCATGAATTTTGACAAGTTATTTAAAATTCGACCATTTGTTGACATTTTACAGGAAAAAGTAACTCGAAGAACCCCCAAGTTCAGAATTTTTATCATTAGACTAATCAAATGATTCCATACAAGGGACATCAATCATGCATACAGTATCTTCCTAATAAACCAAAAACTGGGGATGCAAAGTGTTTGTGTTCACTGGGGATACCGGAATTGTTTATAATTTCGATATTTACATAGGTGGGATAACCAAACTTGAGAAGTTTCCTCACATTGGGGATAGCGGAAATATTGTATTGAAATTATGTTCAGTAATACCCAGAATGGAACATTACAAACTCTATTTCGATAATTAGTTTACTGGTATCGCATTATTATGAGAGCTAAGCAAATTAGGAATACAATGTGTTGGTACTGCCTTCCTAACTAGAATCCCAAATATTGAATTTCCATCAGACAAACAAATAAAGAAAAAGGGTAGGGGAACTGTTGTTGCACGTTCTGCTGATGTCGACGGCATCAACATAACTGCCGTGAAGTATTTTGATAAACGTTCAGTAATATTTTTGACAACGTATGCACCGTTTTTCCCTTACAAGAGATGATAAAATTTGATAAATCCCAGAAGAAAGATGTCCCAGTAAAGGTTCCCGAAATTGTCAACTTATATAATAAACATATGGGGGGGGGGTGTTGATAAACTTGATCAAATGATTGACCTATATCGAAACACCGTAAAGTCTAGGAAATGGTACCATAGAATTTTTTTCCATTTCAGGGACATGTTTTGTGCCACCTCATGGCTTGAATATAAAAGAGATTCTTTAGCAAATGGAATACCTTCTAAAAATATAAAAGGATTATTAGATTTTAAAATTGAAATAGGGGAACATCTTTGTAAAGGTGGCAAGTCCTTAGACTAAAAAAGGTGAAGACCCTCTGGGTCTGTTGACACAGATTTTCAGGAAAAAATAAGAAAAGGACCAGCAAAACCGACTACCCTGCCTCCAAGTCGTAAGATTGATCGGGGTAGATTACTTCCTGAATACAGTGCAAAGGTTAACGACTGAAAACTTCCGGGTGCGATGGGTAAAACGAAAGTTTTCTGCAAGAAGTGTGAAATACTTTATGCTTCACACCAAAACAATTGTTTCATGAAATTCCATCGTGATAGACTCATTCTATATAAATATTATATATATATATATATTATATTATATATATATATATATATATTATATTATATTATATATTAATATATATATAATATATACTATATCTATATATCATATATATTTATATTGTAGCACTCCAATAATTTGCGTAAACATTTTTAAATTTAATGTTCGCATTATGCTAGATTGCCGCGAGCAAAATTTTAGCATAAGTAAGTGAATATTATATAACCCGTCATTTTGAGAATCTCTTGCAGTCAGATACAGAAGGTAGAATAAATTAACAGATCAAAATACTACTCTCCCAGACTTAAAACGGCTCTCGGCAAGAGCGGGAAATTTCACGAAAGGGCTAACGGCTCGCCTGCGAAAGAGTATCTCACAGAATGGGGGGGAACTTTTCTTACTTTTATACCTTATTTCATATTTTTACTTGTGAATAAAAACATCATTTCAAATATGAATCTTAATTACCATCTCTTATATGGGTGTTGCCTCACCATAAAGAAGCCACCAACTTCCGCACCGTTTTACCACTATACTATCTGGTCGAACCCGGAGAAGAACACCCAAAACTTCAATCAACGCCTTCTGAAAAACTAAACAAAATGAGAAAGAAAAAACTGCAATTATACTAAAATCCAATCAGAACACCCCTAGAAGATGACTCAAGAAACGATATCGATAGAACTTCAATTTCATTTTTAATTAATTTTGGATTATGGTCTTCATCTTTTCACAAATATCAAAGTTCGAGGATTCGTTAGACATAGCAAACTTCATTTTCGGTATGGATTTCTTTCATCATTCAAGTTTGGATTATGGGCAGAAACTCATTTTTGAATTCCAATACGAACTCTGATTCTTTTCGAATTCTAAATGGGTCTGTGACCGCTCCTTTTATGTATGAAGAAATTTCAAATAAAGGACCTAAATTTTCAAGCATTTACGCACTCTACTATGTAACTTCCTTTACGGAATGGATTTCTTTCATCATTTAAGTTTGGATATGGGCAGAAATTCATTTTTGAATTCCATTAACAAACTTTGATTCCTTTTCGAATTCTAAATGGTTTGTGACCTCTCCCTTTTATGTATGAAAAATTTTTTTCAAAATAAAGAACCTAAACTTCAAGCAACTTCGTCTCTACATAGGTCAAGCAATGTTTCTCTCGTAACTACACCTTTGAAAACTACGTGCGCATTGGTCAAAATCATGGATACGTTAGAAACGTCTTATACTGGACCTTTCTTGGATTTAATGGTGATCATGTGGCTATTTAACTTGTGCATATTCAATTGTTTCTACACTAATTATTATGTATTACAATTTTGTTACGCTTTTATGCATTTAAATGTTTGTTGTATAGTTATATCTAAGCGGATATCCAAATACTGGCTTGTGTTTAAATGCATTTTTTCAATTTTCTGTATATATAAGCATTATTGTATTTTATATGTATTCAAATCTTGTATATATGTTTAGATCTTCGGTTGTAACCAGTTCTCGTATTTGAATATTCTTCAAATTTCATGTATAGCTATTTTGCCTTCATATGTTTGATGTTTTACTTATGTCTTCGACTAATTAACATATGCTTGCCATTTAAAAATACTTTCAATTTTATGTAATTTAGTTATTATTCTTGTATAATTATTATAACATAATTTCTTTTGCGCAGGAAGTAATGTAGCACTCCCATTTAACTTTGTAACATTTTAATTTACTGTTCGGTACTTATGCTAAGATTTGCGCGAGCAAAACTTTAGCATAAGTCAAAGTGAATACTATGAAACCGTCATTTGAGATACTCTTAAGAT
>JABUQX010133739.1:42500-55000 GCA_015478945.1 Trachelipus rathkii
TGGTGATTTATTGATTAAGAACCTTTGCTTTATGAGATTTGTGAACTTCCTTCGCCGACTAAATGGCACGATTGAAAGTTAATAATAACTATTGTTAATGAAGAATATTTTGATATAAAAAAATCTTGATAGAAACATGGGGTCAAATATTTATCCAAGTTGGATTCTTGAGTGAAGCTTGATTCACGTAGGAGAAGGACCTGGAATTTATTTTAGCTGTATTTGTTATTATAGCCTTTGGAAAGTAATCCAATTGCTCCGCTATCATAGGAAGGTGTTTTGAAAAGAACTAAAAGAATGTTTGAGCAATTTTAATAGGAATGATAAGGTGTGCTTGTTGGGTTAATTAAATGAGTGGATGGGTGATGTATAAGTAAGAGGAATAGGTGGCTCTTTAGAAGTAGAAGGTTAAAGCAAAAATAGGGAAAAGTTCTTGTAATTACTTGCTGCTAGAGAGATGATTATAATGGGATGTTTATGGTTTAATAAAATGAGTATATACAATTATCTATGAGTTGGTGGAATGACCGATGATAATGCTCTACTTGTCTACTAGACTATGTATGTGTAAAACATGCGAAGAAAGCTGGGTTGAAATATGTGAACATCCTAAAAAGAGAGCAGGGGATACATCCAATCACTATTTTGTAGAGGTAAAGTTAAAGGAAAGGAGGTTATATTCAACGAAATATAATATGTTATTAGTAGAAAATGGAGAATAGTGAAAAAAGGGGAAAAAAGGAGTTCAAGAGAATACTAATATTTTAAGGAAATAATGTTGATGACAACAAGGCAAGTTTGCGGTGTGATAAAAATTGGTGGAAAAAGTAAAATAAAAGGTAGCGAATGGTGGAGTGAAGAATTGGTATTATTAAAAAGGAAAAAAGGAGTTTTAGCAAGATTTTTGGTTGTTAATAATCTGACAACATGGGAGAATACAAGATTGTACGAAATGAAGTTAAAGGGAAAGTAAAAGCTGCAATGAGAAGGGATAATGAAAGGTGGAGTGGAAGGATAGTTGTAAATTGTTGAGGTAGAAAAAACTGCTTTGAAAGGAGATGAACAAGGTTGAAAATAAGAGGGAAGACGTTAAAACTAGTGTAAAAACTTTGGATGGAAATGTAGTTCAAGAAGATAGGCAAGTTGAGGAAAAATGGAGAGAACATTTAAAAGAATTGCAAATTGCTGGAACGGTAAAGGAGGAAGAAAAACAAGTTTGAATAGAAGAAACTATTATTGAGCAAAAGCTTAGGGGTGAAAATGTAGGAAACATTACAAAATATGAAATCATGAAAGCTTTGAAGAAAATGAAAATAGGAAAGCCTTCGGGTTTGGATTCCATACAAGTAGAAGTCCAAAAATAGATTGTGATTTTGCTCATGAGATTCTTTAATGTTTTGCTGTTTTAGGTTTGAGGTCCTACAGGACCTTCTAAACTCCGGTCTTGCACCAATTTATAAAAATGAGGGTGACAAAAAAAGGTACTCAAACCACAGAGGAATAAGTTTCTTTTGAGTAGTAGGTAAAGAATATGGACGGGTGTTAATAAAAATGGTTAAGCGATAAACAGATTGGAGAAAAACAATATGGTTTTAGGGATGATGGAAGATGTTTGGATCTGATATTTACCTTGAATATACTGGTAGAGAAATAATAAGGAAAGGAGCAAGACATTTTGGTGCGATTCCTTGATTTAAAAAAGGCATATAACAGAGTTCAAAGAGGGAAGTTGTGGAGAGTATTGGTAAATTATAGAGGTAATGGATAGGTGATAAATGAGATTAAAGCAGTTTGTATAAACAGTAGATATTGCGTTAGGGATCAAGAAGGAAAGAATAGAAGTTGCATAATTGGAAGTAGGGTCTCGCATTGTTGTTTTAGTATCTATAACTGAATATCTGTGGTTAGGACATAGATAGAATTGGGAAAGGAGCCTGATATGTATCTACATGATGATAATTGGGAGATCAGAGTTATTTTATTTGCTAATGATACTGTGCTGCTGGCAGGTTCAAAATATAAATTTACTCCTATTGGTATTGTTTGAGTTTGAATCTGCTTTTAGAGCAATATAGAATAAAAATAATCCTGCTCCAAAAGTAAAGTTATGAAAATTAGAACAAACCCAAAAGGAGACAATGAGAGATGAAAGTAGAAACTAATCATAGGGTTGCGTATGATGAAAGTGATAAGTAGTCTTAGAGAAATATGCGTAAAGGAAAATATATTTAGTCGAACGTAAAAATGAACTTGTTTGCGTGTATACTTGTTCCTCAACTGTTTCTAGTAGGGATGGAGGCGTGGGACATTCAAGGTTCTACAATGAATGAAAGGATTGGATTTTTGGAAAATGAAACGCTAACAATAAATCTGTAGAGTAAAGAAAAAGGTTGAGATTAGAGAGAAATGTGAGGAAAGGAGAGATGTCTGGTAGAAAAGAGCTAACTGCAATGGGAGACTAAGATGGAAGATGGTATGAACACGTGCTTAGAATGAATGATGGGAGATTGGCTAAAAAGGTTTTTATGTCAGAAGATTTTTTATCCGAAGTGATAGGCAATATGGGAAGAGGCCAATCCCAAACAGACTAGCTATGAATGGGAGTGAAGGGGGTATTATGGCAATTGGGCAAATTAATATAGATGAAAGTAATAGACTGTAGGACATATTTGGGATCACATTGGAAAAGAGTAGTCATATGGGAATTTCTTCGAAGGATAATAATTTATTGCATAACCTGGAACATTGTTAATGCTTGGAATGGCCAGAAAAGAAATTCATCCTTGCTTAATCATTCCGGATTTTGCAACAGGAAAGCCTTCCAGCCAGTTGTCTTATACTATTCTATATATACGTGTATATATATATAAATTATATAGGTATACTATATATATATATATAGTAATATATTATATAGGGCGTCAGAACCAGTCAGGTCAAGGTCAGGTAAAAATCGGGTATATATATATATATATGTATATTATAACCGTATATATATTATATATATATATAGTATATATATATATATATAATATATATATTATATATATATATAATATAATATATATATTATATTCATAGTGTATAATATTTTTGAATATATAATATGAAGTGATTCTAGTCATAAATTATATATTATTTGTATTTTTAAATTAGTTTGTACCAATTAAAAAATTAGAAAAAAAGAATACAAAAAAAATTAATATAAAGGAATACAGAAAATTCATTACTAATGTGTACTATGTGAGCATCAACTATGGTTAAAAAATGACACATATTTAGAAAGGTAGAAAAGCTAAAAAATTGATTGCAACACAGAAAAAATTGATGACAAATGCAGAATAGAAGGTGGGGCGATATAAAGGGCTTGCAAATAGAATAAAGGCTAAAGAAAGCCAAATATTAAGAAAAAATAATAAATTAGGAGATACTGCAAGCAAATATAAGCTATTGCAGAAACTCAAACAAGCTATTGAAGCTACAAACTGCCAACTTGCCAAGGGAAATTGAGAAAATCAAGGCAAAGTACAGAATTGAGCTGCATTCAACACTAGGAAGACATATGAAGAAACACTTAGTAACATCTATTCATCAAGAGCTTATTAATTTCACAAAGAAGAAACTATTAAGGTGGAATAACTAGCAATTGAATTCTTCAACCATTTAGTATTAATAAGGAAGCCAGAAGAAAATTTAGAACATCAAGAAAACTCTACAAAGCTAAAAATTCATCCAGAGAAATTTTAATAGGAATTTGTCAGCTTATATTGATTAGAGTCACCAATCTTGCAAGCACCTTATTATATAAAGAAGCAGTCCTACAATTTTGAGTAAATTATCTTAAGCCCATCCACCCTAATTCAGCTACTTATATAATCCAGAACATCAGTAATTTAGAAGGATATATGCTATTTTTATAAGGTATAATATAGTTGGTGTGCAATGTGGTATAATTTTAAAAAAGTAACATCTATGAGTTTTTAAAACAAAAGCTAAAGGAAAAATAAAAAAAAATTCTTTAAATAGAAATTTTTTTTTTAATCAATTTTCTATCAAAGAATAGAACAATTATGTATAAATTATTATGTTTATTTTTTTAGCGTTTAGTATTTTTTATTTTATATTTATAGTTTTTGTTATATTTGTTATATTTTTAGACCTGTTCGTATTTCCGATATGTATAAATAAAGAAGAAATGTCGAATAGAGTACTTTCATCACCTGATAACATCATAGTTCTTCTAATTAGAAGCTTGGATGAAGAACACAAAGCTGTCACTCAGATGGAGGAATGATCATCCGATTGACAAAATAAGTATAAATAAGCATAGCAAAAAAATAATAAAATAAATAAAAAAATATATATAGGTAAACTTTTATATATGAAATATATAAGAATTTATCTGTATATATAAATTGTGTTAAAAAATAACATCCTTCCTTTATTGAGTGAATGATTGAATACCAATAGTTTAGTTTTACATATTTTTTTTTTTAACATAATAATAATAAAAAAAAAAATGAGCGATATAGAAAATATAGAATATAGAAACAACTGAAGGAGGTTTTAAGGTTCCTTCAGGAAGACTAGCAGCAGTTACCTTTAAAATTAACATTATTAAAGGCAAATTATGGCATGCTTTCTTAAATGACTTAGATTTAAGTCTCGAAATTAAAACTGAAGAATTAACATTAGATGCAAAAGTAGAATCCTTAAAAAATTCTTGTAGTGAATTAATTTCAGAATCTGTAGAGGCAGTATAAATATACAGAGTGGCTTTACATTCAAACTTTAAGCCATATTAATGAGTTCAAAAGTGATAATTGTCAAATATCTGAGTAATTGAGCGCAATGGATTATCAAGAATAGTGCTTAGTAAATATGATCGAGTAGAGTAACGTAAATCTAGTGCAAAAAACTTTCATAGCACAATCATTGTTGCTCGAAATTGAAAAAAGGTATAATAAAATTACAAGCAGCACGAAAAATACTTGCCAAAGAAATAGGGAAAAGAAGTTTAGATTTGTCCCAACATAGTAGTCTAATAAAAATTTAGAGCAGAGCTTCATAAAAATTTGAGCAAAAATTAGAAAGTCCAATTTTCAGTATTAGCGGAAAATCGGCTTTAATATAAAATGTATAATTTTTCAGAAACTAAAATAAAAAGTATAGGTGAAAATAATAATCAGGAGTCTAAATTAGTAGAAATTTTAAAACAAAAATTAGAAGTGAGTATTAAGAACCCTCTTCCAACATGTGAACCTGAAATATTTACTGGAAAAGATCCGACTAAATTTAAAGATTTTATGCTAGTTTTTAAAACTAATATAGAAGGAAAATGTGAAAATGAATGAACAAGCTTTCTTATTTAATTAAGTATACAGAAGGTAAAGCAGAAAATTTAGTAAGAAGTTGTATGCATTTGGATGAAAATATAAGTTATAAAAAGGTAGTAGAAAAACTCGAGAAACAGTATGGAAATGAACAAGTTATTGCAAATACATATTTGAAAAAGTTAGAAGACTGGAATGAAATTAAGAATGAAGATAGTGAAGCTATGGCAGATTTTTCTTTGTTTTTAGACTCTATCAATAATGCAATGGGAAATATTACTCCATTGAATGAATTGAATTCTACTGGTGCTATTTATAGAATAGTTAAAAAACTTCCCTACAAGCAGCGTGATAAGTGGAGATATAAAGTTGATAGTATGTATGAAGAAAATAAAAAGGTAAACTTTAGTACATTTATCAAATTTTGTTGAAAAGAAAGCAAGGATCATGATGATCTCAAATGGGGGCAACTTGCATTGGGTTGAAGCCCCATTTGCCAACGTAGAAGTGAAAAAGGTGACTCACTTTATACAGAAGAAGTCAGAATGACCATAGAAATAATAATAATAATAATAATAATAATAATAATAATAATAATAATAATAATAATAATATAATAAATAAAATTAATAATAATGACAATAAAAGAAATTATGGTAATGTAATATAGTAGTAGTAGTATATATAATATAAATCGCAGTTTTGCATTTTTTTGTAAAAAAGATAATCATAGTATACTTAAATGTAAAATCCTAGAAAAACAAAGCCAAGATAAAATAACAAAGTTCATTAAAGACAATATTATGCTTTATCCTCATCAAATCATTTTAGTAATAATTGTAAAAGACCAGAAAAATGTGAAAAATGTAATAATCAACATTTAACATTTCTGCATTAGAGAAAAAGATAGTACAGTTTAAACAAAGCAAGAGAGATTGGTCAAATATCTACCAGCAGCACTCACTGTTGAATTTGAAATAAAGATAGAGAAAGTAGAGTCCAAAGATCAGCGAAGTAAATGAAGCAAAAACCTTTCAGACAAAAGTAAGTAATAAAAGCTATTTTACCCTGCAGTGCCAGTTAAAATAAAGCTTAAAGGTAAAGATAAAGGTGATTAAGACATACATGGGTCTAGATACATATTCATCAGCATGTTTTATATTTAAATTTAGCTGCAGAACTAGGTATGTCATATATGAAACCTCAGAAAGATTGATTTACTACCATTATGGACAACATAAAATAAAACATATATTTTAAATATCTAGAATCTATGAATATTTGAGATGAGCGAATGAAACCATAAATAATAATATACTGCAAAAGAAAATTGCCTTTAAAATGGAAGATAAGTCATCTATCAACCGATATAAATGGATTAGAATACTTGAATCATGGCCCTTCAATTTCATAGAATCAAAAATTGGATTATTAATAGGGATGAACCAAGAGTAAATTGTTAAAACCTATAGAAGTAGTAGAAGGTCATTATAATTATCCCTTTGCAGTTAAATATTCATTTGGATGGGCTTTTACAAGGTTCAACACCAGATGGTATACCAGCTTTCATGAGTTTAAGATGTCATAAGACCCAAATACAACAAGAAGATGATAATTTGTTTGAAAAATATTGCTCAAGAGAGTTTTCTGCAAAGAATCCTGAAGCAAGTCTGTTGAAGTGTGAAGATTTGAACGTGGAAGAATATAAGGTTGAAAATACAGTTATCAAGAACAATTACAGGTAAATTTCAAGTTGGTTTACCATTTAAAAAAGAAAATCAGCATTTTCCTAATAACAAAAATCAAGCATTAGCAAGACTGTTCTCATTAAAAAGTAAATTTTTAAAAGACCAAGAATATTTTGTACAGTATAGTGATAGCATAAATGAAATGTTAAAACTAAATTTTGCAGAAAAAGTTGAGAAACATGAATTATTAAACAATGACAGATTCTATTTAACACACCATAGTGTAATCCATCCACAAAAGAAAAAATTGAGAGTAGTATTCAATGCAGCTTTGCCATACAATGGTATTTCTTTAAATAATAGTTTACTCACAGGGCCAGATTATATTTCTAACCTACAAGGCATCCTTTTAAGGTTCAGAAAAGAGAAATATGCTTTCATAGCAGATATAGAGAAGATGTTTTATCAAATACAGGTACTTGACAAAGATAAAGATTATCAGCGCTTCTTATGGTTCCCAAATAGTAATTTAGATAAAACTCCAGAAGAATACAGGGTTAAAGTTCATATATTTGGTAGTGTGAGCTCACCTTCAATTGCAAATTATGTTTTGAAGCAAACTACACATGTAATTGAAGCAGAAAAATTCAGTAATTTAGCCAAAGATACAATACTTAGAAATTTCTATGTAGATGATTGTTAAAAAGTCTGTGAAATCAGAAAATGAGGCTGTAGCAATTTATAAAGAAGTTAAAGAAATTTTAAAAATTAGTGGTTTTAATCTGCATCAAGTAGCTAGTAATTCAAAGAAATTTTTAGAAAATATTGATAAACAAGACTTAAGTAAAGATTTTAAAGAAATAAACTTATCCTTAGATAAATTGCCTTCACAAAAAGTATTAGGCTTAAGTTGGGACCCAGAAATAGATTTAATGAAAGCTAGGGTAGATATACAAAATAAAAATTTGACAAAAAGAAGCATACTCAGTTGCATTTTTTCCATATACGATCCACTGGGTTTTATTAGTCCAGTACTACTAGTAGCAAAAAAAATATTTCAAAATTTATGCGATAGAAAAGTTAACTGGGATGATGAAATTCCATTAGATATAAAAAAAAGTTACTAAAATGCGCTAAAAGATGTTAAATCAAGCTAGATGATTTTCAAGTTCCTAGGCCATACAATCCAAATTGTTTAAAGTAAAAAGGGGGTAGAATTTACATTATTTTTCTAAGTTGGTTCCAAATTGGAATATGCTGCATGTAGCATATATAAGGTCACTTGGAAGAATAATTGAATATATTGTTCATGTGGTGTTATCTAAAACAGATTTGTTACCATTAAATAAAATTTTTGATGGTTAACTATCCAAGAATAGAATCGAGTGCAGGCAATAGCAGTTAACATACACAAATTTTGAAGATGACTTAGAATGAACATAGTAAAGAAATATTGATAAACAAGACTTAAGTAAAGATTTTAAAGAAATAAATTTATCTTATGAATCAAAAAGGTTTAAAAGATTTGTACATAATAGAGTTAATTATATTAGATCACAAACAGATATAAGCCAATGGAATTATGTACCAGGCAAGCTAAATATTGCAGATATAGCAAGTAAAGGAATATCTGTTAATGAGTTTTTGAACAATAAACTATGGAGCACTGGTCCAGAATTTTTGTACAAAGACAAAGCTCAATGGCCTGAGCAAAATAAAGAAAATAAATTAGATGATGAAAATGATGAAATTATAAAAAGTAAACCTGTAATAGCCACCATACAACTACAAGAAAGTTCAACAGACAAGCTCATACATTCTGTCTCAGATTGGATGAAATTAAAAACAAAAGTAGCATGGATTTTAAGAGTTAAAGAAAATTTGCATAAAAAAGCCTGGAATAAAGGTGCTATGACAATCACAGAATTAAAAAATGCAGAAAAGGCTATTTACAAATATGTACAAACTAAAAATTTCATGACTATACAATACAACTACAAAAGAAAGAAGCTTTGTCAAAAGGGCACATTTTGGCAAAATTCATACCATTTTAGATGATAAAATGTGGAATATTAAGAGTAGGTGGGAGGAATAAAAATCTGAATGATGTACCATATGATTTTAAACATCCAATTATCTTGCCAAATAGTCATGTTACAATGCTAATAATGAGACATTACCATAGAATTAATGGACATTTAGGAAAACAAACAGTTTTAAATGCTTTAAGAGAAAAGTACTATATCATTGGAGCAAGTAGAAGTATTAAGAAGATCCTAAAAGATTGCATTATATGCAGAAGCTCATACAAGGCCAATACCTCAGGCAGTTTGAGGGAGATTTGCCAAAGATAGAATTAGAATGTGTATACGCACCATTTACAAATATTGGTTCAGATGCCTTTTGCCCTTTTCTTATAAGTAAGGGGAAGGGGGAAAGTAAGAGAAAAAAGATATGGATTAATATTCTCATGTTTAAGTAGCAGAGCCATACATTTAGAGATGTTATATTCATTAGATACTGATGCTTTCATCAATGCTCTAAGAAGATTTATCAGCCGTAGAGGTAATGTGAAATTGATCCGATCAGATAATGGATTGAACTTTGTGAAAGCTAACAAAGCAAATTAAAAGGACAAAGTTAAAAATTGGAATAGTAGCCACGACAATAAATTTTTTTGAGCAAAAAGAAATACAGTGGATATTTCAACCACCTCATATTCTCATAAAGGAGGTCATTTTGAAAGACACATAAACTGTAAGAAATATATTACAATCTTCACTCTTAGAACAGCCAATAAGGTTGACAGATGATAACTTGAAAACTTTGTTCTGTGAGATAGAATTTATTATAAATAATAGACCAATACAGAATTTTCAAATGATTTAGAAAACTTAGAAGCTTTGAAACCAAATCATCTACTAACTCTTAAAGGTAATATAACTTTTCCTCCAGGAATTATTTCAAGATAAAGATTGCTACTTTTATAAAAGATGGAAAAAGTTCAAGTATCTTGTGATTTGTTTTGGAAAGATGCATCAATAGAATATGTCCTTTATGCATAATAAGAAGTAAATGGTTTAGCCAGGAAAACGATCACACACAAGTGGGGGATTTAGTCCTTTTTAATGGAGATGATTCAAACCGAAGAAATCTATGTGGAATTTAGGAAAAAAGTAGTAAAGTTTACAAAGATGACTCAAACAGAGTGAGAATAGTAGATGTGAAATTAAATAAAGCACAGAATACTTTAAATACTAAACATTTTGAAAGACCAATAACAAAATTATCTGCTGAGCAGAAAGTGCAGTGATTATAAACAAGAAGACACAGAATTGTAACTCTAAGGAAGCTAAGATACCAAGAAAACTTAATATTCTTAGCAAAGGGGAAATAGTGTTTATTTTCATTAAAAATAGAAAAGGAAACAAAATTAATATTAGATATCACGAAAAGATTCATTAACTAATGTTACTTGTGAGTCATTCAACTATGGTTACAGAAAATGACCAAAATATAGAGAAGGTAGATAGCAAAAATTGATTTGCCAAATCACCAAAAAAATTGATGACAAATGCAGAATAGAAGGTGGGGCAACAAAGGCTTGCAAATAGAAAAAAAGCTAAAGAAAGCCCAATATTAAGAAAAACCAAGTAATTAGAAGATACTGAAGCAAATATAAGCTATTGCAGAAACTCAAACAAGCTATTGAAGCTACAAACTGCCAACTTGCCAAAGTAAATTGAGAAAATAAAGGCAAAGTACAGAATTGAAGCTTCAATCAAACACTAGGAAAGATATATTAAGAAACACTTAGTTACATCTATTCATTCAAGAGCTTATTAAGTTTCACAAAGAAGAAACTATTAAGTGGAATAACACGAATTGAAATGTCTTCAACATTTTTAGTATTAATAAGGTAAGCCGAGAGAAGAATAATTTAAGACCATCAGACACAAACTCTTACAAAGACTAAGAATCTCATCCAGAAGGAAATTTAATTAAGGATTTGTGCAGCTATATGATAGAGTCAAACAATCTTTACAACAAGCTTTATTAATCAAAGGCAGCCGTCTCTACAATTTTGGTATATCTAAGCATCCCAGCCCTAAATCAGCTACTTATATATCATCCAAACATCAGCTAATTTAGAAGGTATACGCTATTTTTATAGGTGATTAATAATACCGTTGGTGTGAATGTGGTATACATATTTACAAAAAGTCACTATCTATGAGTCTTAAAACAAACAGCTAAAAAGGACAAAAACTAATAAAAGTCCAAAAATAATATTTTTATTAAATATCTATTTTTCAATGCAACCAATGGAAAGTTCGTAATTTTAATTAATGTTTATTTTTAAGGACTCGTATTCGTACTTTTTATATATTTATATGTTTTGTTATATTTTTTATATTTTTTAGAACCTGTTCGTATTTTCCGATATGTAAAAATAAAGAAGAAATGTTCGAATAGAGTCTTTCATCACTGATGTTTGTTCAATATATATATAATATATATATATATATATATATATATATATATATATATATATTATATATATATATCTATATAGTATATATATATATTATATATCATATATAATAATATATATATTATAATATATATATATATATATATATATAATTCATTTATATATATATATATATATATATAGTTATAGTATATTATATAGTAATATATATATAATATATATATATATATATATATATTTATATCTTATATATTATAATGTATATGTATATATATTATATATATATATATATATATATATATATATTATAGGTATGTATATATATATACTATATATATATATATATATATATTATATTATGATATATATATATATATATAGCGTAGTCCTTAACAGCATTCTTAAGAAGAGTCTTGTAAGAGGCATCCATATTCTTAAAAGATATTCCTAAGCTACACTATCCTCAAAAGTTTTCCCAAACTAGACACACAGTTATAAAACAATAGTAATAAATATAATCATAATAAATATCCTTACTTGAATAACAAATAACATAATAAGTGAATAATAATATAATATAATAATAATTATAATATATAATAATAATAATAATTAATATGAATAATTAGGTATATAATAATATACTAATTTAATAATAATAATAATAAAAAATAATTAAGAAATATATATATAATAATATATAAATAATAATAATAATAATAATAATAATAATAATAATAATTAATAATAATAATATAATAATAAATTAATAATAATAATGAATAATACTAAATAGTTAATAATAATAACAATAACTAATAATAATTATAATAAAATATTTTAAAAACGGGAAAATAATAATAATAATAAATCCTTTATTTTCTATTTTATGTGTAAAAAATAAGAATAATTTTCCCGCACCAAAATAGATTTTTAATAATAATAATATAATTAATACGATAATAATAATAATATGAATAATAC